>CADEHL010001287.1:4192125-4346943 GCA_902827135.1 Harpagifer antarcticus
CATTAACTGAGTTTTAAATGGGAGATTTAAAGTGATGATCGCCCGAAATTGGCGATCGGAGCATCCCTATAAAATGGGCCTATAAAAACCCTGGCTTTTTACTCATCAAATCTCCCACCCCTGCTCCCTGTGATGCCACACCTATAAACCCTTCCTGTTGGGGATGCTGGATGTTCAACTGCAGCTGAAACCATCCTAACTGTTTCCTCTGCCTCCTTTGTCTTCTCTCAAGGGAGTCTGGAAGCCGCGTAAGATCGATAACCCGGACTATTTCGAGGACCTGCAGCCGTTCAGGATGACGCCTTTCAAAGCTGTGGGCCTGGAGCTGTGGTCCATGACCTCAGATATCTACTTCGACAACTTCATCATCACCTCTCACAAGGAAGTGGCCGACCGCTGGGCCTCGGACAGCTGGGGGCTGAAGAAGCTGGTGGCCAGCGCCAACGAGGTCAGTGTGATGCTTAAAAGGGAGACAGGAACAGCTGATCAAATGTTTACATTGTCACTTTTATGGGGGTTATTCCCTATCTTTATTCAAGAGCGTGGTCTTTAAATTTAAGAGCATAATTTATTGATTTCACGTTCACATTTTGTATTTCTTTCCCTCAAACCCTGTCCTCGCACTCAAATAGTGCCTGCTTGCGCTTAGATTTGCTCTGCTTCTGCTCAAACTGTATGCTTGCACTCAGATATATTGCTGCTTGCACAGATTTCCCGTGTTCCAGCTTAAAACCTTCTCCTCGCACTCAGGCTGTTTCTGTGCGCTCGTCAAATGTCTGCTCTCAGATTTCTGCTGTGCGCTTGGATTTTTTGTGCAACAATCCTGTCAAAATCCCTCAACCAATAGGAGGCCAGGTGTCCTTTACTCTCGCTTGTGTGTGTGCGCTCGCTTTACTTATTAGAGCGTCCCGTAAGGGCGGTTACTCTTTGGTTTATAAACTCCCGCCCTCCACGGCTTTATTACATATACTTATATAGATATATATACCAGCACCTTACTATAATAGCTACGTTAATAGTAGCCGTAGCCCACCGACAGGAGGCCGTTTGCTGGAGCAGAAAAACAGTCTGGAGGATCGCTGTCCAACATGGAGCAAAGTCAAGGACCCCAAGTACGTTTTTTTATTTTAATGGTACTATTAACGTTAACGTTACTTCCTTCAAATTCATTTGGTAGTCATATTTGCAGCACATCCAGGGGTGGACTGACCATCTGAAGAATCACAGAACGGCCGGTCGTCATGGGCCGTTGACGGCCGACTCGGTTCGCTGACGGCCGGCTCGGTTCGCTGACGGCCAGCACCACAGGGCTGAATTTTAGTCCCAGTCGGCCCTTGGGCACATCTATGATGATAATTGGCTTTCAAGTGTTGTACGTTACGTGAACACTGTTGCTAGACAACAAAATGTTTCTTTTTTTCTTATTTCATTGTTTAGGAATAGGGAAATATACAGTTTGTTTTTTTAACTGTTTATTTTCATTTTAACAAGACAAGACACATCCTGACCAGTGTTGGGGAAGTTACTTTTAAAAAGTAGTGTTTACTCGTTACTTCTTTAAAAAAGTAATCCCTTAGTTACCCTCCAAGGAAAGTAACTTTTTACGTTACTCGTTACTTTTATGTTGCTCGACTTTGGGCAGAACCCCATCTCTGTTCCTAAATGTGTAGGCTTACATAAAGTTCTACTATGGAAGACAAAACAGATATTGCTTTTGTGCTCTTTATTATAAGAAAATGCCACAGAGCACTTAACAAAACATTGGGCTATAGGCGTCAACACCACCACTAAACAATAATATCAAACAATATAAAATCATAATCATTAAGGGTTACAGGCTAGCCCTAAAATAGGTGCAAAGCTAGTGCAAATCATATCAATAGGCTACTAAATAGGCTTGGACTCGAAATATCATCATTTCCCCGGGGATCTTGAGCTACTAGCTTCATGCTAGCATGTTTTCCTTTCAAATGCTTGGTGAGGTTGGCAGTTGAGTTAACGGCAGTGGACACAAGGGAGTTTATAAACCAAAGAGTAACTGCCCTTACGGGACGCTCTAATAAGTAAAGTGAGCGCACCAGCAAGGACACCTGGCCTCCTATTGGTTGAGGGATTTTCACAGGGTTGTTGCACAAAAGATCCAAGCGCACAGCAGGAGGAGGATGAAGAAACTAATGAACCAA
The DNA here is from genome assembly GCA_902827135.1 of Harpagifer antarcticus. NCBI lineage: Eukaryota > Metazoa > Chordata > Actinopteri > Perciformes > Harpagiferidae > Harpagifer > Harpagifer antarcticus. The sequence continues at coordinate 4,194,309 of CADEHL010001287.1, forward strand.
TCTGATGTACTTCGAGAGTGAAATGCGAGAGTTGGAGTATGTTGTGCTCTTGTAAACCAAACTAATCATTAACAAATTGGGTGTAGATATACGTTAACACAGCAAAAATAATGTTTTTCTCGCTGCTCATGTTCATTTAATTGTAGGAACCAAAAATCAAGGTTAAGATAAAAATGTCTTTAATTGTGCAGCCCTTCTCTGTGCATATACTTTAGCACAGGCCTGTCAGTTTCTGTCATAGGCTCACTGCTTTCTCTTGTCCTCCCTCGCCCTTCAATCTCTCCAGCCGGGGATCTTCGCTCAGCTGACGATCGCAGCAGAGGAGCGGCCGTGGCTCTGGGTGATCTACATCCTGACTGTCGGCCTGCCGATAGGACTGGCTGTGCTCTTCTGCTGGCCAAAGGTACAGTGAGGAACCTGGTGCTGAACATGTATGAAGGGCATGTTTCTGATCCTGCACACAAACACACCATCCAACAGAACGCTGCTGCCCGAGACCTGTCTTCAACAAAAATAGGACAACACATCACCCCCTTTCTCAGAGCTCTGCTCTGGCTTCCATCATCCCAAATAAATAACTTCAACATTCTATTGTTCAGATACAAAGCGCCCAATGGTTTGGGAATACATGTCTGACATGCTGCTTTGTTACAAGCTAAACGGAGCTCTTGGACTATTCGTTCCCTCGGTCAGAACAAAACACGTAGAAGCAGAATTTAGCTCTTTTGCTCTGCAGATCCTTAATAACTTCCAGAAGACCTGAGGTCTGTCCTAACCATGTTTTTTTTTTTTTTTTAAATCAAGGCCAAAAACCTCTTTATTTACCAATGCTTTTCCAGAGAATATTTAAAGAGGACTCATTTAAGATCATTTTAAGGTATCATATTTGTACTTTACGCCTCTACTGTGACATGTTTACATGCTTTAAGAGAAACTCCCTCTGGAGGGCACACAGGGATTTTATCCTTTGCAGACCATTGACATGCACAACAACCTAGAGAACACCCTACAGGAAAGGCAAAACCCAAAAAGCATAATGGGGCCAATCTTTAACAATATTTTGTTAGCAACAACTGTATTTTACAATGTTTTTTTCTTAACTACCTTCTATCTTTTATTTTCTTGTTTTGTTAATAATTTTGTTCCTGTTTGTTCATGCTTATGAAATCATGTTGGATTGCCTTTTCTGTCTGAAATGTGCTATATAATTAGACTTACCTTAACCCCGACTGTGATACCATCTCCTGTTCGCGTCACAGAAATTAGATGACGAATACGTGTACAAGAAGGTGGATCCTCCCCGAGCCGATATAGAGGAGGAGGAGGAGGAGGAGGACGACGACGAAGAGGAGGATACAGCAGCCGATGAAGACAAAGCAGCCGAGGGAACAGAAGGAGCTGCAGGTTAGAGGGTCACACACAGGACTTCACATACAGGACGTCACGCACAGGACGTCCTCGTCACGCACAGGACGTCCTCGTCACGCACAGGACGTCACACGTCACACACAGGACGTCACACGTCACACACGTCACACACAGGACGTCACACGTCACACACAGGACGTCACACGTCACACACGTCACACACAGGACGTCACATGTCACACACAGGACGTCGGACGTCACACACAGGACGTCGGACGTGACACACAGGACGTCGGACGTCACACACAGGACGTCGGACGTCACACACAGGACGTCGGACGTCACACACAGGACGTCACACACAGGACATCACACGTCACACACAGGACGTCACACACAGGACATCACACGTCACACACAGGACGTCACACGTCACACACAGGACGTCACACACAGGACGTCACACCTCACACACAGGACGTCACCCGTCACACACAGGACGTCACACGTCACACACAGGACGTCACACGTCACACACGTCACACACAGGACGTCACATGTCACACACAGGACGTCGGACGTCACACACAGGACGTCGGACGTGACACACAGGACGTCGGACGTCACACACAGGACGTCGGACGTCACACACAGGACGTCGGACGTCACACACAGGACGTCACACACAGGACATCACACGTCACACACAGGACGTCACACACAGGACATCACACGTCACACACAGGACGTCACACGTCACACACAGGACGTCACACACAGGACGTCACACCTCACACACAGGACGTCACCCGTCACACACAGGACGTCACACGTCACACGTCACACGTCACACACAGGACGTCACACGTCACACACAGGACGTCACACGTCACACACAGGACGTCACACGTCACACGTCAACTTCACACACAGGACGTCACACGTCACACACAGGACGTCACACGTCACACACAGGACGTCACACACAGGACGTCACACGTCACACACAGGACCTCACACACAGGACGTCACACAGGACGTCGTACACAGGACGTCACACGTCACACACAGGAAGTCACACACAGGACGTCACACAGCGTCGTTCTTTTACTGCCCTGTTCTACAGTCGTATTTCTGTGTTCTTACTGTCATCTTGTTACTCTCTCAAAAGCAACCGAAGAGGCTGAGGACGAGGAAGAGGAAGAGGAGGAGGAGGATGAAGATGAAGTCGATGCAGGAGGCGACAATCTAGGAGATGATGATGATGAAGAGGAGGAGGAGGAGGAGGAAGAAGAGGAGAGCAAAGCTCCTGAGAGAACATTAGAAAAGGAGGTTGGTGTTATTCTTTCCTGCAGAGCATGATGCATGGCTTTCCCCTGCATGAAAGAACAATGCAAGTTGCTTTAAAGTCATTTCTGTATCAATACTGACGTGATATTTACATTTTACTAGATATCATATGGGAACACCTAGTTCAAATTGATCACTATAGATATAGTGGCCAATTGTCCAAAAAAAATTAATGTTCAAAGGCCACTTCGTCTAAGAGGCGAATTTGAGTATTGACTTGCGTATGTTCAAGAAATCAGATACCTTGCTCGTTCCATTCAGGTGCTTTATTGAGAGGTTCAATGGATCAGCTGGCGGCCCACTGCCAACGTGCACGGTATTTAAACAAATAAACAAAATCCCTCAGTCATACGGATGTGTGCAGTCAAAAACTTTTTCCAACTTCCTCTCTAGACTTCCTGCTGTGTCATGCTGGCAGCGTCATTTATACCTGAGCACTCTCATACGATTGCTTTCTATAAATAATAACAAAACATAAACTAGAGCTGTCCATAAGCAAGATAACACGTTACAAAAACAGTATAGTAATAATTCATAGTTACTCAGCTCATTTAAGTTAAATTAAAGAATATTCAATTGGCTCACAAAACCATAATTCAAATCAAATAATGTGCCTAAATGGCTATTACAATAGACTATTGCCAGAATGAGTCCTAAAACCTTGAAATTAGTTCAAAAATAATATATTAATATCAAAACTTCCAGTTCCTTCTTCTGAAGTCATTGGTCTTTGAACATGTTTGTAGTTAGCCACATTTTGCAAAGCAGTGGTGATGTGCAGCCATGTTTTTAACGCTTAAGAAATCACAAAGTGTTGTTAATATGTGGAAATGATCCAGCCGAACAATATGTGTAAGTATATATAAACATGTGTTAGCCACAGATCTTTTTTCCTGCGATATTCTGCATACAAAATTGTGCTTTTGGTCAAGGAAACCCTTGCTACACTAACTTGGGCTTAAAATCATCACTGCAAGACACTGAATACAGTGATTTATAAAGTTGCTACAATGTTGGATGCAAATCACTTCATGGACCCATAAATGCCACACATTAATATATTGATTTAGGTTCTCACACTCCAGGTTAGCCAGCAGACATCACACTGTACAGGAGTATTCGGTTTAGACTACTTTCTGTCTCTGGCACTGTGTCCTTGTCCTAGTGAGAAATGGGCACAGTCAGGCTACTCTTGTTTTCATTTTCATTGGAGGAACATGCATTTCATTCTACATTCTACCTCATTTAAAACACGCCTGTTCATTATCCTGGCGCCTAAATGGTGGAACGATCTCCCCATTGATATCAGGACAGCTGACAGCTACACCTCTTTGAACTACAACACATAAAAAAATAATGTAGTACTTTGCTCCATTTTAAAAACTAAAAACCCACAGGTGTGACCCCTGTGATGTTGAGTACCCCGAAGTCTTATGTTAGAAATGTACAGTACGGGTCCCCAGCATATAGAAACTGCCGGATGCTAACTTGATATGTTGAGCAATTTGCCCAATTAGCATAAGTTGCATCAATTAGCATATACAGACACTAGCTAAAAAGATTGATTGGCCGATTTGGAAAATGTTGGAGTGATGGCAGTTATGAGTCCCCTAAAACGTTCAAATGTAACTCAAAATTAATCAATTCACTTTCTGTTAGCCAATTATTTTATCCTGAAAATGTCAAAGTGATTTCACATCCTCCATAACCCCCAAAATCACTTTTTTTTTGCTATTGTTTGCATTTGCTAATCAATGCATCTCATGCTAATAGTGCAAATTGCCCAACATATTCAAATTAGCATTTGGAAATGCCTAAGTGCTGGGGACCCGTACTGTACATTTCTAATATAAAAGGTTGGGGTACTCAACATAAACGGTTCACAATAGAACTCTATGAGCTGGCAACTAGACGGTCATGACTGATGGCACTTATTGTTGAGTCACTCTGGATTTAATGCGTCAGCGAAGTATAATATAAAAAGGTTTGAAATCCCCTGATGACTTGTCCAGATAACGCTGCACTTTCATTAACATATTGGTCATGTGGCAATCGCGAGAGTGGGTTCTTATATCTCATCCATAAAATTCACCTTTAATTTCTCGCTTTTAATTTAATACCAATTGTGCTCTGCTTCAGAAGGAGGGAGGAGACGTCACCGAGGAGAGCCACAAACAAGCCGTGAGGAAGAGGAGGGTACGGAAAGACTGAAGAGGTGAACCCCCCCCCCACGTCTACACTATCTCCTTTCTCCCCCCCAAAGTGGAGGAGGTTGAAAGGCCGTCTTTGCTGCTGCTGCTGCTCCGCCTCCTCTGAGTGGAGCAGCATGCGTTTCCTCCACACCACCTGGTAGCCTGCAGCCCCCCCCCTCCAGCTGCCCGCTCACAGGGCAGTGTCTCCCAAACCACATCCTGCATCCTCCCCCGTCTTGTTTCGACTCCCCCCTCCTGCCTGCTTATCGAACTATGAGAAGAATCCTTTGGAGATTCTGCTCGTTCTAGATGTTGTTCCTCTTCTTTCCTGAGCTTTCCTTTTTTCCATCTTCTCTTCTCTAAGCCATTGCTAGCCTAAAAAAAATCTCCCCCCCCCCCCCCCCCCCAAAAAAAGCTGTCCACTCCACTTGTTCCTTCCATTACACAGCATATCACATGGGCTACATCTCACGAGTTAGTTATTTTTCATGTCCTTGAATTTGAGAATAAAGTTCCTTCGTGTTTTGATATTGTTTGGGTTTTGACAGTCCGGGGGGGGGGGGGGAGAGAGAGAGAGGGAGAGAGACACAGTTTAGGTTTAAAAGTTAACCTCAATAAAACTCTACGTTCTGTTTTAGATTTTAGCTAGTTTGTAAGGAGCATCATTTACTTTTATAATTTATCAATGGAGGGTTATCACAGCTGGTCCTATCTGTATGTTTTATGCTGGTATGAATTCAGTTTGAATAATGCAGTGTTTCCAGCGATTTAAGGCAGTTTTCTTGAATATGATATGCCACTGGTGTGCTTATTCTGAACCTAGGCCTGTTTGAAATGCTTTACCTGATTAGAAAAACAAAACACTGAATGCCTTGGCCATCAGTTGTCAATAAGACTGCTTCTACATCAAACAGCTGGATGTATTAACCCTGTGAAAACACATCTCAATCTGTCGGTACACAGCAGTGCTTTCGCAGAATATCAGTTCGCACCCCAGATTGTTGCCTGGGAGAAACATTGATGCTAATTTATTTTGTTTTATATTATTGTCTCGAGCTTTTGTAGTTCATGTTCTTGCCACATTCTGGCAGATATCCCTGTTTACATTTGTTTGCAAATTGTACATTGCTCTTGGAAATAAAAATATTGAATACAAATTATGAAAAGGGGCATTTTATTTGAGCAATTCAAATTTATTTTCTCTTGATTTTTGAAGACGATTTTAAAAAGGCCCTATTATGCTTTTGGGGTTTTCCCTTTCCTGTCGTGAGTTGAATAGGTTTGTGCATGTAAATGGTCTGCAAAGGCTAAAATCTAGAAAACAGGTTTCCTCCAGAGGGAGTTTCTGCATGTAAACATTAGCACCTAAAAGAATAAGCAGGATATGTCCGATATAAAGCTGTACAGGTGAAACAATACCCAGAGAAAGGAGTGATATTAGGTTTTTATTAAACAAATGTCTAAAAGGCAAAGGTGGTTATGTGGGAAAAAAAACATGCCAGCAAATAAATGAAAGACTGTACAACTGTTATCAAAATAACCTTAATAAATTACAAGCATATACAGTGTTTATAGCATCCTATATTGTTAAGACTTCCACATTTGAACATGGATAACTGGTTTCCAGATATTAGACTTTTTTTTCGTAAGAGGAACAATTCTTCAGATTACTTCTTCCACCCTCATCCCCTTTGTCTCTGAGCTAGCAGGAGTTTTAGGACACACCCTCCTCTACTGTACTCTGAGCACATCAGCACATTTTACAGTCATACCCCTCCTCTAGCAGCCGGTGTATTCCAGGCTGAGTGGATCAATAGCACTCAAGGCCACTCAACTGCTCCCTTCCTGCCTGTCTCCTCCTCCTTGTGTCATCTGGCCTATTTAGTCCCCTCCTCCCACAGAGTAAGAACACAAATGAAACCATTTATGACCCGATAATTTCCTTTATCACGCTTACATTACAATTTACAACACCACATGACATGATAAACTGAAAAGGGTTGCAAATACTTGTAAGTACAGAATGGAAATCATGTATCTTGATTAAAATATTGCATACACTTGCAACTAAAAACTGTTTACACCTCTTTTAGATTCTGTGATTTTTATTTGCATTGTTATCTACTATCCACATTGTTAAAAAGTTATTTGTACACTTCGTTATTTAGGGATTATTGGTTTAATGACATCATTAGATGCATTTAAAATAACTCCTACATGCGATCCTGTCACATCTTATATCCTCCTTAATACTGTCCAGTTTGCCAGCTTTTTTTAACAGAGTAATAGTCATGCTTGCATCCGGGACTTGCGCTGAAAAATAAATAATTTAAATAAACCAGTGTTGAAATGAGGAGCAGGTGAAGCAGAGCTAAGAATTATTTTACAGATACGACTTCGACAGAGAACGTTAAGAAGAGACTCAAGGTACAAATGACCCTCAACCACTTTATTTACATAGTTCTGTTTTAGTGTTGCTGATTAAAGGGTGATGTCTACCTTGTCTGTAGTGTGGAGAGGAAGCTGCTGCAAATCAGACCTGGGCAAGACTAACGTTAGATTGATTTGTCAGCAGGAAGGGAAAGTTCATATTTATTATTATCCAATTCACTCCGGAAAGTAGCGATTACAGAAGAAACGCCCAGGTCTGCTGAGAAAAACAAATCCCTCTCCATGCCTGGATGGCGGGTCCCTTTCTTTTCCTCACTTCCGTTTGCTCTTGGTGTCGGTGGTCTGGAACACGCTGGAGGCAGACATGAGGTTCTCGATGTACTGACCCCAGCACCTGGTTCTCAGACTTTAACTTCAGGTTCTCCTCCTTGACTGCGTCCACCCGCGCTGACAGGTCTGGTACAAAAAAAAGGAAGAAATGGAAGCTAAAACCAGGGCTGTATCGAGTAGTTCGGAAATGCGATGCTTCCTAATACGTTGAAATTCGAGTATTTAACAAATCCAGTATCGGGGCACAGTTGCAAAATGAGATGAGGCTACACTTACACAGAGCCGTTTTACCGCTTGTCATGTCAAGGCAGCCTGAGCGTTCTCATTACAATGAGAACATCAAAGGCAGCTGCTTCCAGATGAAAATATTTCCAATATCTAGAAAAGCGCCAGAAATGTCCCTGTAGACCTTTAAGGCAAAGCTTGTTGTTGGCCGTATCTGTCAGACGGAAACTGTCATAACAAAGACCAAAAGATTGTTAACAAAATTCAAATGGGGTGATGCTTATCTGTCATACAACCACGGATGTCAAGATATTGCTGTCATAGAAACAATAAAAAAGAAACTCCGTTAGGGGACTCTGTTCAGCGCACTGCCAGCTCCTTTCTTCCACAAATGTCTAGCTGTGTTCTCTCTGTTTATATCTGCTGTGTGGATAACATGAATTTGCAGATATAACATTGATGGCGAGTAACAAAAACATCAGACACAGAAGAATGTGTGAGCAGACTCCTCTGGTGTAGTTGGGCCTGAAACTAATCTAATGTGTCCACAAATTCTGCCTACATTTGTGGATACCATTCACATTAAAAAGAGGTTAAGTTTAAGTCAAATATATCCTCCATCAAAATCATATGCATGTGAGTGGGGAAAGGAGATGGAGGTGCAGTTAAGTGCACAGTACTATATCCAATTGTGTGTGTTACCTTCGAGAGTGTGCTGAAGTTCCAAAACTTGATTAATTAACCTCGTCTTCTCCTCCATCTCCACCTGGTTCTCCATGTCTCCTGCAAATAGAAACATGCTTTCCACATAAACTTAAAACGCATTGTCTCATCATTAAAACGTGATGGGACATGTATAGTTTTTTACAAAGTTGCATGTAAGCCGGCGTACCATCTATATCGCAGTTCATGATGAAAAGCTCGTTCTCCTGTTTAGTATGCAGGGCTGCAGATCCACTGTCCACTGTAAAAGAGATAGAACACTGTGAGCTCCATAAGGTAGATCATTAGATAGCATGGTGAATATATCAAAAGCAGGAAGAGATGCATGCCATTATCTACTACTCTATCCATATAAATAAAACCAAGTGCCGGAGATTCAGGGTTTCCCGGACTCAATATGCTTAAATCATGGCGTAAACAGTGGCTGGGTGTTTCATCTGAATTTGTCGGAATCACAATTTTGACCAGAGTAATCTTATTTTTAAAAAAGGCAAATACTATTCCAACTAAGTATTGTGGTGCTGCAGAGATGTTACGGCCTACAAATTGAAACTTTTAAATGTATTAAAGTTTGTACAAAAAAAGCACACACACAAACCACCATTTTAATAGTGATTATTCATTTTTGAAAATGGATGCAATAATGATTATTCCCTTCAATTTGGTCGCAACTGCAATAGAAATAAAAAATGATTGTTGCTTGTCATGATCGATGCTATGTTTACTGTGTGTGAGCGGCTCAGGCATGTTTTTCTGCCGGGGATGATGACTGCAGCTGGGCGGAGCTGACACCGCACCCAGGGGCAGGGTGTGAGATGATGTGGTGATGCTGACTACTGATAAACCGCAAAAGAACCACTGTAAGGCCCGCTTGAAGCCAAACATTCTTTGACATTAAGTAATTGTGTCCAAACTATCTTATATTAAATGAACCGGCAACCAATAACATAAAATGAGCGGTATAGCTGCTCAATCTCTGCGGAGAACTGCTAGTCCTTAGTTAGCTTGTCTGGACAAAGATGCGCGATGTCGGCGGACATAGATTAGGCCAGCTCCATATAATCGCCCGAAAACATTTTAAAGTCTAATATACCACTGTGAGGTGGCTCAATGTGGCTGTGAGCAACATTTTGAAAATGGGGGAAAGTAAAGCAACCCGCCAGGAGTGTCCGATAATGGACGCTTACACATTAGCTATGTAGGCTAACTAGCAATGGGGCTACCACTTCAACAACAAACGCAAGATGAGTGTCTCACAGTAGGCAACAAAAACGAGCTCAAATTTAGAAGTGACTATTTGATATATAAATATTACTGGTCATCATACAGAGCGCTGCTAACTGTTAACAATACAGACTAGCTGCTGCTAGCTTTAGCTTCAGATGTAGATTACAAGGCTGCCTTTCATCGGAAAAAATGTTCTGTTACCCAAATGAAAAGAGTAAGTACCGATGTTCGGACCTTTATATTATGCAGTAATTGGTTGGACTCACCTACAGCCAGAAATGTCTTCTCCGTTTAGCGGAGTGACCTGTAAACAGACCAGCGGCTCTGTGGGAAGGATGGGGATGCTATTGCTAATGAGGATGATGGCGACGTCACTGTGCGTGAGCACACCGACCGGCAGGGAGAGCACTACTGCACTACTGCACACACACACACACACACACACACACACACACACACACACACACACACACACACACACACACACACACACACACACACACACACACACACACACACACACACACACAGCAGTCATTATCAGACTGTAGTAAATAATAATCGAATGGGTTTGATTTTATTGTAGTGTTCTGGAAAGGATTAAGTCATACTATGATAATAACATTGGTTTTTAAAATGCCTTCATAACTCAATAGCTTCATCTGTTTGCAGCTCACAAATGTATTTATAAACAATAAGGACTCAGGGCCGTTTCTAGCTTTTTGGGGGCCCTATAGGCAAGATGCTGTTTGGGGGCCCTAGTTTTACAGTTTTTGAACTACAATGCGGTATTCCAAAGCCTTTAAGATGAGCTGTGGAGAATGCGTCAGTCTGTTACACTTTAAGAGGAAAACGGGCTAATTTCACGAAAACCAAGCAATTGAAACTTACAAAAAATGATATTAAAAAGGTAAACAATAAGGCTCCTCTACGTCAATAAATACAAGAGATGCTGCATTTTCTCAACAATGTATAATTTACATTTTTCATCTTCCTCAGACGTCACTCATTGGGTGACAGCCCAACGATGATTTGGACTTTATTACCCCAAAAACATAAGCCACAGCTTTGCTATCATTGCAGTTTAGTTGTGTTTATATCCTACATTAGAATTTTAAGCATATAATGCTTCACCGAACACAGGAGGGGGCTTGGCTGTCTACAAATAAAGACGGTTCATTTATATTCTCTATGCATCTGCATAGTCCGCTTATAGAAAGAGTAGCTATCCACTATAAAGTATTTTATTTTATATTCTGTTTTTGTTTATCTTGTTCTATTTACATGTATAAAGACTTGCATTTGCAACACTCTCTGCGACATTTATCTTATTGTATTTTGTGGGAGTCCCAGCAGCTTCTACTGAAGCCAGTCCCCAACTCCCGGGACTTCCGGCCGGGGACTTCGGGTGGCAGTATACACCGTGAAGTTGTTTGCGGCCTGCCAGTAAACCCAAAGCAGAAGAAGAAGAAGTGACTTATTCCGGTGTGAACGCGATCCGTACTTAGTTCATGAGAACTAAAGAGTTCTCATGAACTATGTTCTGATGAACCTTTGTGGGAAAAGTACTGCGGCGTGAATGCGCCTATTCACACCAAAAAAATCCAGAACTAGAATTTAGTTCATGAGAACCTTTTCACCCCGTTTTCAGTCCCTGCTAGAGAGCAGGTACTTTCATGAGAGAAAAAGGTTCCCATTTCTGATTGGCTGGGTGGATTGCAAACCACGCCCCGTAAAACTCCCAAAAGGTTTTGTGAGGCCGCCATTTTATTTCCCTCGCATTAGCATTATTACTAGCATTAGCCCAGCGCACAAACGGAGAGAGACTAACTTATGGCAACACAAAATAAAACATGGGAGCGGTGGAGATGAGGAGGTGTCGGCTTTTCTGGCGATTTACTCGGAAGGTAAGCTGGGAAGACTCCCAGCAGCTTCTACTGTAGCCAGTCCCCAACTCCGGGGACTTCCGGCCGGCGACTTCGGGTGGCAGTATACGCCGTGAAGTTGTTCGTGGTCTGCCAGTAAATCCAAAGCAGAAGAAGAAGAAGTGACGTCAGCGGCTTCATTTGCCTAATCCTCCCCCAGGGACTTATTCCGGTGTGAACGCGATCTGTACGGAGAGAGACTAACTTATGGCAACACAAAAGAAAACATGGGAGCGGTGGAGATGAGGAGGTGTCGGCGTTCTCGCGATTTACTCGGAAGGTATAGTACAATATAATAACATAATTATATATATTTTATTTATAACTTATATAAATATAACTGAATTAGTTTAAAGAGAGAAAACATTTTGACTAAAAGTTGACTGAAATGTAAAGATTTTTCATCGACTAAAACTGACGAAAACGTTTTGAGTTTTCGTCGACTAAAACTAGACTAAAACTATGAAGGATAAAAGGACTAAAATGTGACTAAAAACTAATAACCATTTTCGTCTCTAAAGACTAAGACTAAATCAAAAATAGCTGCCAAAATTAACACTGCACTTAATGAACTGGAAGGCAAATATTGATGCTATCCAAACGACGCTGAAGTTGGCTTCCGATTCAGAGCCAACACACTCTCACTCCATAATCGTCCAGGAGCGACGTTTGGTCAGGGTCCCGTGGCGTGCAGTTTGCAAATAGCTTTCAACTGATTGCAATGTATTCCCATCTGCGGCGGGATTTGACGCCCATGGAAGCACGGCATTCGTTTGTGTCGGCTGCCCTTAAAGGCAATGTGAGCGTTCATTCCCATTGGATAACGGAGAATTGTACACCCAGAAGTAAGTATTCCCCTTACTGTCGATTGATTTTACAGTGATATCTGCACTACTCATCGACTAAAAAACACCAGATTATCCTTGTTAATTACACAACATTGATTGGTTTAAATTGTGTGCAATGCTTTTGTATTTTTTCCCCTTCGATTCGGAGAAACAAATATTTTTTCGGAGTAAAGGATGGCAGAAGACACTACACTACCCAGAATCCCCAGCTATCGTTTAGGACTACCCCATGTGCTCTGTTTGACAAACCCCGTTTTTTTTTCACCATTCATTCCAATGGCTGGAGTCTATGTCACGTGATCTTCAAATTTCTCCCTGCAGAAAAAAAAAAACATGGCCGAACTTCGTTTTATTCTCCCGGACAGGTTTAATCCTAGAAACGTGGAAGGTGGGATGGATCTTCATGTTCCGGGGCAAACTCAGTCGAACTGCTGCAGGATTAATGACCTTGACAATCTTGAAGGGTCCAATAAACCTGGGCGCTAGCTTCTTAGACTCCACCCGAAGGGGAATGTTCTGAGTGGAAAGCCACACCCTCTGGCCTACCTGGTACACAGGTGCCTTGGTGCGTCGGCGTTTCGCTGATGTGGCGTACCGGTTAGCAGACTGAAGCAGAGTTGTTCGAGCCTGCCTCCAAGTCCTCCGACAACGTCTGATGAAAGCCTGGACAGACGGACAGGTAACCTCCTTCTCCAATGCAGAGAACAATGGTGGTTGAAAACCGTATGCACACTGAAAAGGGGAAAAGACCAGTGGCAGAACTGATGAGGGTGTTGTGGGCATACTCCACCCACAGGAGTTGTTTTGACCAGGTCGTGGGATGATCGGAAGCCATGCAGCGGAGAGAGGTCTCCATCTCCTGATTCTTCCGTTCGGTCTGGCCATTGGCATGTGGGTGGAAACCGGAGGTGAGACTGACCGTCGACCCGATCAGTTCACAAAACTCACTCAAAAACACAGAGGTGAACTGGGGCCCCCGGTCGGAAACCACATCAGTCGCCAGTCCGTGAATGCGAAAAACGTGGAGAAGAATAAGTTCTGCCGTCTCCTTAGCTGACGGGGTACGAAATGAGCCATCTTACTCCTCGGCTGCAGGGGACCATCGGAACGTCACCTTGGACGAGGTCAGGGCGGTGAGCGGGGCGGCCACGGTGCTGTAGCCACGGATGAACCGTCTGTAAAAGTTGGCGAATCCCAGGAAACGCTGCAGCTCCTTCCGGGAATCAGGGACCCGCCACGAGGTAACTGCTGAAACCTTAGAAGGATCCATCTCCACACTTCCTTGACCCAAGATGTAGCCAAGAAAGGCGACCGAAGAAGTGTGAAACTCGCACTTCTCCGTCTTGACGAATGAGGTGGGAGAGATGTCGCCTTAGCCTTGCTAAAAACCTCCTTAAAGTCCAAATATTCAGCCGGAACCCCTGTGACATCCGGAACCAGGTTCATATCCACAGATAGTTGAGGTGCGGCGGCCTGCTTGAGGCAAACCTGATGACAGGAGGAACTCCAACCTAGGATGGACCCAGTTGCCCAGTCAATGTTCGGGTTGTGGCGGCAGAGCCATGGATAACCCAAAATCAGAGGGATTTGGGGGGACCGTAGCACATGAAACTGGATTCTCTCATGGTGGTTCCCCGACATGAGCATATGGACCGGTGTCGTCTGGTGTGTCACCGTTTCCAGCAGGTGACCATCCAAAGCATTAGCCGGTACCGGCTGGAGCAGCCGAACCTGTTGGATGCCCAGCTGTAGTGCGAGCTCCTCATCAATGATGCTAACATCTGATCCGGAGTCGATAAAAACAGCCAGAGCCTGAGATTTGCCTGTCAGGAGGAGTCGAGCATGGCACAAGGGTCTTAGATTGGGGATCAGCTCAGAGGTTTGGCCCACCAGTATACTCCCCATTACTGATGAGCTCTGCCTTTTACCGGACAACGGGAAACCATATGTCCAGCCTGACCACAGTAAAGGCAAAGATTACCTCTTCGACGTAATTCCCTCTGCTCAGAGGTAAGACTGGTACGACCCACTTGCATGGGCTCAACCTCGTACCGTGAGTCAGAGTAGGAATGGGAATTCTCCGCCGAAACCGGAACACGAAATCTCCCGGAAACCGGAAGTTGTTGTCGCGAGCAGCGGCCCGCCGCTCGCGTCTGTTGCTCTCCTCTCCGGGTCTGGATTCGTCTGTCAATCCGAGAGGTGAGCTCAATCAACCCATCCAAGGAAGCAGGGAGATCATAGGAAACCAGCTCATCTCTCATATAATCCGCTAATCCTCTCAGATATGCGTCACACTGCGCCGGCTCGTTCCAGCTGCTGCGGCGGCTGCTGGTGCGGAAATCAATAGCGTAATCCACCACCGTGCCGGAACCCTGGCTTAAACTCAGCAGACCTCCGGCAGCGTCGGGACCCAGACGAACGGAACCGAACACCTTCCGCATCTCCGCGGAAAATGCAGCAAAAGAGGCGCAGGCTGGAGTCGTGTTTGAACCTCTTAAATCGCTGCATAGCCGATTTATTTGGACTGGATTATCCCAGAGAGTCTAAAGATTCTTTATAACCCAGTTTGAGATTTGTGAAACCTTTATTCTGAAAATACAAACAAGGGAGATTTCAGTGCTTTTTTCACATTCTGACCACATTAGACCAGGTCCTGATCTAAAACCACTATACCTAGACTCATCAAATCTGGAATGGATTATCCCAGAGAGTCTAAAGATTCTTTATAACACAGTTTGAGATGTGTGAAACCTTTATTCTATTTGTGAAAATACAAACACAGGTGGAAGGCTGAGGTTGCTGCAGCAGGCCAGGATCCGAATCAGAGAGTGAACCTCCCAGCTGGGCAAGCCTTTATGCCTTCTTGTATTACAATTTTTCACAAATAGAATAAAGATTTCACAAATCTCAAACTCGGTTATAAATAATCTTTAGACTCTCTGGGATGATCCAGTCCAAATAAATCGGCTATGCAGCGACTTAAGAGGTTCAATCACGGAGGATTGTTCGCTCAGTGCTGTAAATTAAATGTCCCTTAACATTCCCCTTAACTGCCGAATCGGATGCTCTGAATCGGAAGCCAACTTCAGCGTCGTGCTATACGAGAAGGGGATGAGCCGGCTCTATTTTTCTGAGGAAACTGAGATCCTTCAACGTGTGCAGCAAGATGTCAGATATCAGAGCCGGTGATACCAGCAGACTGATAATAACTCATTAAGAAAGCTGGCTCTGTCATCGGGGTCAAATAGGACACGTTTGAAGCTGTGGTGGAGAGGAGGACACTGAACAGGCTGATGTTGATCATGGATACCCCACCCATCCTGCACCTGCAGCTGGACAGACAGCGGAGCTCCTTCTCCAACACAAGGACATACAGGACTGTCTCAGAAAATTAGAATATTGTGATAAAGTTCTTTATTTTCTGTAATGCAATTAAAAAAACAAAAATGTCATACATTCTGGATTCATTACAAATCAACTGAAATATTGCAAGCCTTTTATTATTTTAATATTGCTGATTATGGCATACAGCTTAAGAAAACTCAAATATCCTATCTCTAAATATTAGAATATCATGAAAAAGTATACTAGTAGGGTGTTCAACGAATCACTTGAATCGTCTAATTAACTCGAAACACCTGCAAGGGTTTCCTGAGCCTTGAAAAACACTCAGCTTGGTTCAGTAAACTAAATCACAAGTATGGGGAAGACTGCTGATCTGACTGCTGTCCAGAGGACCGTCATTGACACCCTCCATCAGGAGGGTAAGACACAAAAAGAAATTTCTCAAAGAGCAAGCTGTTCACAGAGTGCAGTTTCAAAGCACATCCACAAAAAGTCTGTTGGAAGGGGGAAATGTGGCAGGAAACGCTGCACAACCAAGAGAGATGACCGCAGCCTTAACAGCATTGTGAAGAAGAGTCGCTTCCAGAATTTGGGGGAGCTTCAAAGACAGTGGACTGAAGCTGGAGTCCAGGTATCAAAAGTCACTGTTCACAGACGTGTCCGGGAAATGGGCTACAATAGCCGTATTCCCATGGTCAAGCCACTTCTGAACTCAAGACAACGGAAGAGGCGTCTGACTTGGGCTAAGGAAAAGAAGCACTGGACAGTTGCACAGTGGTCCAAAGTCCTCTTTTCAGACGAAAGCAAGTTTTGTATTTCATTTGGAAGTCAAGGCGCCAGAGTCTGGAGAAAGGCTGGAGAGGAGCAAAATCCAAGTTGCTTGAAATCCAGTGTGAAGTTCCCACAGTCAGCGATGGTTTGGGGAGCCATGTCAGCTGCTGGTGTTGGTCCACTGTGTTTCATCAAGCCCAGAGTAAATGCAGCTGTTTACCAAGAGATTTTAGAGCACTACATGCTTCCGTCTGCTGAAAAGCTCTATGGAGATGAGGAATTCATTTTCCAGCATGATCTGGCACCTGCCCACAGTGCCAAAACCACCAGTAACTGGTGTACTGACCATGGCATTACTGTCCTCGATTGGCCTGCAAATTCCCCTGACCTGAACCCCATAGAGAATATGTGGGGTATTGTGAAGAAGAAGCTGAAAGACACCAGACCCAACAATGCTAATGAGCTAAAGGCCACTATTGAAGCATCCTGGGCATCCATAACACCTCAGCAATGCCACAGGCTGATTGCCTCCATGCCACGCCGCATTGATGCAGTAATCCGTGCAAAAGGATTCCCAACCAAGTACTGAGTGCATTAATGGACATTTTCAAATGTTTGATTGTGTTTTGCTGTTATAAATCTTTTTTTTTTACTTGGTCTGAGGAACTATTCTAATTTTTTGAGATAGGATTTTTGAGTTTTCTTAAGCTGTATGCCATAATCAGCAATATTAAAATAATAAAAGGCTTGCAATATTTCAGTTGATTTGTAATGAATCCAGAATGTATGACATTTTTGTTTTTTTAATTGCATTACAGAAAATAAAGAACTTTATCACAATATTCTAATTTTCTGAGACAGTCCTGTATACAGGGAAACATTCCTGCCAACAGCAGTCACACAGTATAAATCACCTCTGGCTGGGAGAGAACGCACTGCTCCATAGTTTCTCTTTTGTTAACTGGACTGGACTGAACTTCTCACTCTACATTTTGATTTATTTTAATATGCCAATCCTTGCACACTTAATGTAAAAAAGTATCCTACTTTTATATTGTGTTAGCTGTAAATTAGCCCTTCAATAGTTTTCTATTTGTCAGATAGTTTACAGATGTGTATCTTCACTGTCAGTGTCAACCTGTATATTTTTTTGTTCTGTTTGTTGTTCTGTTTAATTGCTAGTTTATATGTTATAATTGTTCATACTAAATATGTGCAATGCCTTGCTTTTTATGCTACTGTAACGAAAGAACATCTTAATTTGGGATCAGTAAAGTATATTTTATCTTACGACAAGAGAAGAGTGTTAGTTTCAGGGTTAGTTGATGAAAGTCAGCATGCCTGTGGGAATCTGGTAAGATTATCAGACAAAGTATTCAGCCTGTTAAGTGTTATTAAGATCAACCAAAGTTATAGAAATAATGTAGTGCTTGTTTTTTGAGTGTTTGTGTTGGTTTTTCCTGACAATCGACAAGAATAGATAACTACATTACAATAAATTAGAAAATGTGCCCTCGTGCATTGTTTGGTCACATTAGGAAAGTAACACTCCAGTCCAGTAGGTGGCGGTCATGCACCCCAAACGCTGGTTGTCCCTATGGTTGCATCGTTGCCACCCGCGATCAAACCGGAAGTACAAGGAGCAATACTAACATCATTAGCTGAGCTTTGAGCGGTATTTCCGAGGGCGCGACGCCTGGTACGACGTTGTAGTGGTTTCGTGGATAATTGTTAACTTATATTTAGGCAACGATGTATTCAGTTGAGTGTTTTAGGACATATGTCAACCAGCGACTGGCTGCTGCTGCTGAAGAAATAGTTGGAGTTTTTCAGAAAACTATCGCCGAGTACAAAGAAGAGATCGATCGTCAGAGCAGACTGGTGGAAGTCGTTCGGACACAGGAAATAAAGATACACACGATAGGTGATTATCAATATCAAACAGAGATATGTGAATTATATATTAATCTGTGTTTTCATATATAATGTATCAGGTACTAAAATGCTCTTGTGTCTGTGGACAGGGAGACTGGGGATGGCTGCAACTCGCCTTATTCCTCCAATCAGAAACATGCTAGTCTCGGATGACCTTATGCTGTAGATGCTCAGCAGATACATTTTGCATGTGCTTCTGCAATTATTGAAAAGATAGGTTTTGCAGGTGTAAAAGTATTTTCTTTTTATTTAGTGTAAAAGTATTTGCATCAAAATATACTTAAAGTACTGTAAGTGCTCCTTATGCAGGGTAGTTTGTGAATTTACCCCAGGTGTAACTAAAGTCTTATTTAAATGTTGATTATATTTCACACATTGAATCCAAATCTGTAAAGTAAGTAACTAAAGGTACAAAATAAATGCAGTGGAGTAAAAGTACACAATTTACCTCTGAATTGTAGTGGAGTAGAAGTACTAAGTAGCAACACATTTAAATGCTTACTTACTACCTTTTTATAAGTAAAGTACAAGTATCTCAAAACGGAGTAAATGTACTCAGTGGCCGTTTCTCAATGTCGAGTAGACCTGCTGCTGAGCCCCTATTTCAAGTATACTCAGGGTTGCCAACTTTGGGTACCTGGCTGGAGTGAGATTTTGATATCATGGGTTTAATTACACATGCGCACTAAATGACTTCTATCGTGTCAGTAGCGGGACCTTAGCATATATATATATAGGATATATATATACAAATACACAAAATTGGACACAGACTATAAAGGGCACAAAGTTTCATTCACTAATGAAAGTTAAACACATGTTTGTTTCCACTGTTTTATTGTGTGCATAGGCCTGTCGCGATAAGCAATTCATTGACTTATCGTACGATAAATAAAAATGAACTCCATAACTTTTCTGACCTCGATACATTTCCATTTACATGAGGATGTGATTAGCAGTTTGAAAGGATGTACTTGAACTATTATATATTTGTTATATATTATAATTATGTCAGTGGTCTAAAATGGTCATACAATGGTGTCGACAATATTATCCTTTATCGCAATAATTTCCGGGAAAATGTATCCAACAAAATTAATTATCGTGAGAGGCCTATACATGAAACACACACACACAAACAAATCTACAGACTTACTCCAAACTGCCAAATGTATTAATTAACACACTCTCATTTACTCTTTGACTCTATTTTGGCCAAGTACAACAATAAACAGCAGACTTTAACTTTTGCCGTCTTGCCTGCAGACTTGTCAAAGCTTTAATTCATGGTTTTTACTAACCGGTATCAGTATGTTGTTAATTCGGCATCATTTTGAAACGTGCATTACAATTAAATCACGGTAAAATATGTTAATTTTGTTGTAGTTGCCAGCGATTCTCTCACTAGTTTAGCATACTCAGCCCTGTTGTTGGCCCGGAAAGAACCTCGATTTTGGAGAGCCAGAAAATTGTGAAAAAGTACCCGCTAGCCCAGGGGTGGGCAAACTTTTTGGCTCGGGGGGCCACTATGAGTTTTAAAATTTGACAGACGGTCCGGGCCAGTAGCAGATCGGTAAAAAAAATAATACTTTATTCCGAGTGTGCTTGCTTTTCTCTTTGAAAGTCATCACATAACGGCATTGTAATACACGGTTCGGCTGCATTAAATATTACATATCTGCCGTAGTTCTCTATTTATAGAGCCCTGATGAGAAGACTTCTAGACAAACATGAGGAACTGCCACCCACACTGAAAACGTGACGTGGATCATAAATATATCAGTAATTAAACAACATCTTACAGGGGTAGACATTAAGGGTAAAAAGCCACTGGCCCTCCGGGCCGGTGGAATTGTATTGTCACTGGCCCCACCATTGTAACCACTGGCCCGGAGCATTCGTCCAAAAAAAATATATCGACTAATAATGAAGAAAATTAACACATTTGTTGCAATAGTAATTTATGCACTTACTACTTGTACTACAACATTTGAACAATCAGTTCTTCCTCATTTTCCTCAATTGTTCATATTTGGTTTATTAAAATAATGATATTGTGGTCATTGTTAGAAAATGTCTGCTATTATTATGAGTATTATTATTTGTATAATGCACTTTCTGCCTTCCTGTCATTAGGAGTTAGAAATGGAATGGCTATAGATTAGATTAGATCCTTCATTATCCTAAACTGCTGGGACATTTCCCTATAGCCAATACCTTTATATGTTCTGCTCTTCACTTACTTGTCAGCATAGGTCGGCATTGATGTACAGAGCCGACAGAAGACCTTGTTTATATTGGCATCATATTGAGAGGTGCAGTGACGTGTCCTGAAACCAGGAAGTAAGCTGCTGGTTCCCTCCACAAAAAGTAATGGGATTTCTCCACAGGGTTTTGGAAAATAGCTGGAAATAAGGTCTGTGGAAACTAACCTGTTTGATAAATGCACGTTTTGTTCAGCCGGATAATCTCCACATGTTTACCCTACTTTTATCATTTTCTAATCATAAATCTAATCGATAGATTATAAAAGGGTTTTAGGACGCGTCACTGCACCACGCTCAAGCTGGCTGAAACTTTCTCTCCCTCTTCTTCTCATGCTCCCTGTCACTCTCCTTTAACTCCTCCGGTGACTTTCTTTTATTTGAAAATTGTTTTTTGCTCGGTGCTTGGCCGGTTACCGCTGGTATTAAAAACATTTTGGCGAATGGTTAGGTGGCGCGATAGTCTATAGTGAAGGAGCGCGCTCACAGGAGCCTGCTCGCGCTACGCAGCAAACAGCTGTTTGCTTTTCACCCAACAACGACAAGCGACTCACGAAACGCTATGTTGTAGCGTTGATAAACGAAACAATTTAACAAAATTGCTAGTGTCAAAATACCAATACCACAGAAAAAAAAAATGTTTAAACAATATTTGTAGTGGCCCGAGCGGGCAAGTGGAAAGTACGTTATGCTGGCCCGGGGTGTATAAATAGTGCTTCCGGGCCAGCGGGCCAATTATAATGTCGAGCCCTGTCTTACATTTCTTTTCGCACAATACGTCTCCTTGCAGTATCAACACTAATTCGGCTGACTTTTATATTTGATCCAATTGGTAGAGAGGCTGTAATTACACCATAAAGGTGCACAGCTGATATAAAGGGACACCTAGTGGTTAAAGCATGTTATTGAATTTCATTATTTTTATTATTAGATTACATTACATTACATTGCATTTGGCTGACGCTTTTATCCAAAGCGACTTACAATAAGTACATTCGACCAGGAAGACACAACCCTGAAGAAAACAAAATCATATAAGTACATCAGGTTTCATAGAGCCAAACATTTCAAGTGCTACTCAACTGGCTTTAGATAAGCCAGTCCTTTATTAGTATATAAGTGCTCTGTTAAATTAAACAAGCGAGTGCCTGGTTTTCCTGGCCAAGGACAGGTTCCATTAACACAACACGAGCGTAACGTGGTTATGTCTCGTCTGAAAGGTGTGTAGACTAGAGTGCTGACGGAAAGCACCGGAATGCCCCTCCAGCTCTTCAAATATTGCAGTACCCATAAAGAGCCGTACACATACCTGTTTGCGTGGCTGTATCTTTAGTTGTGAGCACAGTGGTGATCTGTTGTCATTAGCATCTGGTTAGCTAGCTATGTTAACGAATTTAAAGATGCTTTTAACTTCAATATTAAAAAAAGCATGCCCCCGGACCCCCCCTAGAGGAGGTTAGGTCCCCCCCACTTAAATCATGTTCACATGGATAGGATACTAAGTACATTTGCACACATCTTGTGTCCATATCTTTCTGTTTTGGTGGTCATGCCACAACTGCACGTGCATGCATGCGCGAATCATGGTAAGATATCTGGATTAAGAGGTTGCTTTTTCTTTGCACAGCATGAAAGAAAGGCCAAATGAATGGGCTGTGATTTTAGTTTTTTTAAGCAAAGGTTGAGTTTAATAATTTGTACGGCCCTCAGAGGATGTTGTAAAAATTTAAAGGAAAAAGGTTCTCCACCCCTGCTGTAAATAATAATAAAAACCCTTGATTTATAACTTAACATCTCTGTCTCCTATTGATCTGAGTATATTATAAAGAATAGCAGTTAATTGAAGCATTATAGCACAGGCCTTTGTCAGATGGTATATTACGCTGTTTTTTTCTGCTTCGAATAGTTCTCTCTTTTTTCACCATACCTGTGTTGCATCACTAAGGTACAGTCACGCAAAAGAATGTAGGCTTAATAACCCTATCTATCTATATATATAACAATAGTCTTCATTTACAATATAGACAATAGGCATCATTTTTAAAACAACATACATCTATTGCAGTTACGATGTCATAATAACATACAATTGTATAAAACACAATTTGCTTACATCTTTGTTCTCTTTTGATAATCAAACAAAACAGATTTAAAAAAAAAATGCAAATAAGTAAAATGAACTAAATAGCTGAATTGCTTTTAATTCACTGGCAGGAGCGACAAGTGAGGAGGAGCAAAAAGTGAACAACGAGGGAGAGATTGAACAAAGAGAAAGAGTAGAGGACAGAGAGAGTAATGAACAGGAAGAAGACAGAGAGACTAAAGAAGATGGAAGAGAGGCTGCAGCAGGTTATGGAAAGGAGAGAGACATGGAAAATTAATGTTGACAATGTTTTGTGATCATTTTAGCCTCTTCTGCATGTCCAGATCATTAATAGTAACAATCAACTGATCCTTATGTATTACACTTTCAAAAATAATTGGTGCTGCAGCCCACTGACATGGTTTGAAATCAATATATTATCCAATTTGTGACCCCCCACAGGACTTAAAAAGCACCTAACTAGATCATGAAAATCCCCAAAATCTCGGGAGGTATACCCCCGAACCCCCCTAGCATGTTTGGACCTCGGTATTTAGGAAATCCTGGATACGGCCCTGCTTGTTATCATATTGTGGCATAAGCCGCTTTCTACACGGATATTTTACCGGGGTAGTTTTCGTTATGATTTTACTTGTGATGGCCACATGTAGCCCATGTATTGATTCCATCCGATAGCTGCAATAATACAAAACAACAGGAAAACGTCTGCCTCTTCACAATGGTCAATAACAGTGAACGGATGGTTATTAAAGTAAGGTAAAATAAACAGAATCACACTAAGCCTGTTAGTGTTGCCTGACTTTATATAAGTGTGTGGTCGTGTTCTAGTCACTTTGCTCAGCGCTACTGCTTGTTACAACTTGTATTCGCCGTACTCGCCATGCCCGCCCTATTGCTGCGGAGTGGGGCCAGCTGAGAGAATAGACCAGACTCCAGCAAAGGTAAATTGTGTCTAGAGTGCGCCATCTAGTGGGATCAACTGAAATGCCGGGTATTGCAGGAAAAAGACAAAAATAATGCGGTCTTTACTATAATTTGGACAACTTTGTACCAATATTCGGCGGGCCGGATTCAAAAGCACAACGGGCCGGATATGGCCCGCGGCCCTTAGTTTGCCCATGCCTGCGCTAGCCGGAACTACGCCTAGTGGAAACGCAACCAAAAACATATGTTTAAATATGTGTGTGTAGCTAGCACATGGTTTTATGTCACGGCTGACTACTGCAACACGTTTTTGTCCATAGTTAATGAGCCATGTTGTGATAGAGGTGGGGAGCCTCTGGGCCGTATACGGACCGCGAGACCATTTGGTACGGCCCTCGAGGTAATTTATAAACACACGCAAAAAATCAAAGAAATTTAGAGTTAGTTTTATTTGAGTTTGATGCATACACATACTGTACTGTATATGATTGTTGAAAATGTACTTTTACAATAAAAGGCCATAAAAACTGTGTGGTCAGTCAAAAAAAAAGATTTAAAGGATGTTTAGCCCAAATACAAAGTTATATTGCTTATTTGAACATGCAAAAGTGATTTTGAGGTAAATAATGAGGATAGTTCACCCAAAAGGACGCAGTTCATATTTTGCAGAGTGAGCCAAAAATCTGTTTTAAATCAGTTGCCGTTTTGGACTATAAATAATACTATCTTATTATTGTATGAATACAAAAATTACATAGTTTAAGAATACTATGCTCATTGTGACAAAAACGGAAAGTTTAATAGTGAAATAGAGTATTGTTTAAATGTTGCGACTTGCGACCGTCCCTGATGTGTGTTGCAACCAGGTTGCAACTGTCCCTGGTTTGGGGTCTATTGCAATATTCAACCTTTTACCTTTGAAATGTATATTGTTAACAATCTGTCATATGTATTCATCTTTAAATGATGTGGGTAATTAGGACATATCGTATATGATATGTATGTTTAACTTTATTATATAAAAAATGTGTTGGTCTAGTCCAGTGTTTCTCAAACTTTTTCATACCAAGGACCACTTAAACCAATAAAAAAGCACTCACGGACCACCTAACTCCACAAATATAATAGAACAGATTATAAATCGCCTGAAAATGGTACAAACAAGTGGCAACATGTGTGATGAAGGTGTTGCGCTGGGCTATATCATGCAATCAAAAGTGAAACTTAGCTCGCTCCATTGCGGAGATATTCCCGCGAGAGTGCGGAGAACTTACATTTATTTATTTAAAATGTGAAATGTTACCAATATACTCACGGACCACTAGGGGGCGCTCACGGACCACCAGTGGGGCGCCCACGGACCACACTTTGAGAAGCACTGGTCTAGTCGAATAGTCTCTGATAAACTAAGAGAAATGCAAAAAGTGATGCAATTGTCCCCAGTCTCCCCTACAACGTTACATGTAGCCTACTAAAGTCTCCTTATGTCTTCTATTCCTCTGGTTTTCTGTCCCTTCAGATCTCCCAGAGCAACACGTCTGTAAGGAGGAGGAGGAGGAGGACGACGAGGAGGAGGAAGAAGAGGAGGATGAGGAGGAATTCTTTGATGAGCAGGAGCCTTTAAAGATTAAAGATGAACAGGAGGAGCTGTGCACCAGTCAGGAGGGAGAGCCGTTTAGATGCATAGTGAAGCAGGAGATCGATGCCTTTATCCTGACTGCATCTGATGAGGAGAGTGAGCACCAGCTCCTCTCTCACAACTCTCATGTAGCTGAGAGCCAAGATCAGGTAGGAGGCGAGCAAGCCTCAGGATCAACTAGAAGTGCAGAGCCAAGACCACAGAATCAACATTTTGAAAGCAAAAGTCCCAGTGACGATGTAAACAACACTAACTTGTCAGAGATGCACAGTGATACTCACACAGGTAAACAGCTTTTAATATGCGTCACATGTGGAAGAGATTTTAAATTTAGATCCTCGCTGGAGAGACACCTGTTAATCCACACAGGTGAGAAGCCATTTTCATGCAATCAATGTGGGAAAGCTTATCAAAGTAATAGTCACCTGGTAAACCACATCAGAACCCACACAGGGGAGAAGCCATACGCTTGCCAAACATGTGGGAAACAATTCTGTCGACCATCAGAATTGAAAAACCATATCAGAATCCACTCAAGTGAGCGGAACGAATTTCCCTGCAACACATGCGGGAAGATATTCACTCAGAAATCAGTATTGAAAATTCATATTAGAACCCACACAGGTGAGACGCCATATTCTTGCCAAACATGTGGGAAAAGTTTCCGCTATTACGGTCACTTGACAGAACACATGAGAATCCACACAGGAGAGAAGCCGCACACATGCAGCTTCTGTGGGAGAGCTTTCAGGCTTAGAAGTAACTTGACAGACCACATGAGAATCCACACAGGGGAGAAGCCGTATCCTTGCAGCTTCTGTGGCAAAGATTTCAGTTCTAAAAGTAACTTGAGGAGCCACATGAGAACCCACAAAGGGGATAAGCAGTTTTCTTGCTGCTTCTGTCAAAAAGATTTTAGATCTAGCTGTAACCTGACAAGACATATGAAAACGCACACGGAGGAAGAGCTGTATGACGTCAGCACAGAGGCTCCAGAGACTCAAGAGAATCAGGAGGAAGCCAGTCGGGAAAACCTGTAAATGGATTGGTTATTCATTGTGAAATGTTAAGAATGTAGTGTACTTGATGTTTAAACTGAAAATAAGTTTTTAACATTTTGAGGTGTTTTTTTAAGGGTAATCTTCTGGTCAGGTCCACTTAAGATCAAGCTGGGCTGTGTGTGGCCGATTAACTGAAATGAGTTTGACACTATTCATATACACTGCCTCAGCAATGAAGCAACTGAGGTTATACCCGTGGATGTAGTTCTACTTGGGAAAATACTGGAGCACCCCAATGACGCCTGTATATAATGTATATTGAACTTACAACACTATATTGAACCCAAAGGTCAAACTTTGAATGATTTGTTGATTACTGTTGTTACATGATCAAATAAAGTAAACGTTTCACGGTATATTGAGTTGTGAGTGTTTCTTTAGCACACTTTTTTTTATTAAACGTGTTTAAAGGGTGATATGTGCATCAATAGAGTTGTATGGCTGACAATGTATGCATAAGTGACATTAACATATACAAATGTATTGTGAAAGGAATCTAACTTCGATACAACCAATATTAATATCAAGGCCGTCTCCGATACCGAACTCCGGTGCTGATAAGGCTCCGGTGAACGGCCGTCCAATCTTTTTAGGACTAAACCCCCCAGAATCTCAAGGTCAACGTAATCTGCTTAGGGGGGCATTTACAGCGTGGCCTCTAACACCAAACTGCCCGTCGTATCCCTATTTTAGGCACTCCAGCCACGGATGTCCGACCGCTAGGATAGCAAAACGGAGTGTATAGTGTAGTAGGTGTTGGTGGGCTGGTAGAACCCCTGAGCAGTATCTAAACTGCCCCTGGAGGGGAAACCCTGTGTCGTTGGGAGACCCCCTGGTAATTGGGGCAGCTTCAGGTCCCACAATCCCCCCCAATGTTGATCCCCTTATACCAATGAAAACAATGCAAATGTAAAATCAAGCAGCCAGAGTCAAACATTAATATCACAGCAGTGATATTACCACATCAGCAGAGCATATGTCATATTTCAACATCAACCACAGTAGCCAATATGAAACTACAGTTTAACCTTAGCAGAGTTTCTATTCCCCTCTAAGCAATTTCAAATCCAAATTATCAGCTAATGTCAGCCTTTTCCAAGGAAGGGTGTTCTTTCCTCACTCTAAGCCCAAGCAGATACCTTCAGAGACCACGAGAGAGACCAGGAGTTGGGTCGAAATGTACAAAGTACAAACCGGTTTTATTAAGGTTTTAACAAAAATAGAGGATTACAAGACACAATAAAATAACAAAAGACACAAAGTCAAAATACAAAAGCAACAGGTTCACAAGTCAAATGTCCTAAACCGTCTAAAAGGGCCCAAACCCAAACCCAGGCCCAGGGCTTGGGCCTCAGGAAACTTCCCCCAAGCCTTCAAGCCTAAAAAAAGCCCTTTTATAGGCTCTTCCCTCTGTGCATCAGGTGGTTTCCCCTTTTCTATCTTTGAGGGAGAAGGAGGTCACATATGTTCAACTTTTACTTAATGAACAATTAAAAATTTAAAATAAAACAAATAAAGACTTATAGTAATAATATGCAATTTTAACAAGAGGGAATATGAAACATTTTCATGAAAGCAGAACACATTGTCAATGTCATGTTTAGAATCAAGTTGTTTTCTTTAAACATTTAATTTCAAATATGCAAACGTTATACTTTAAATTATTAACAGAGACTTCATTTATTAACATAGATAATACGGACAGCTTGTCTCTACGATTCGCTTGCCCAGGAAGTTGATTCGACCCTTTGCGTAGGTCGCCTGCATCCTGTGCTTCATTAGAGGTTTCTCAATACTCAAATTTCCCCTCCTCGACTCCTCGACTCCTCGGTCCTCCGGTAGTGACCCGGAAATGAATTTCAGCGCGCCATGTTGAAGGACATCTCATTTCTCTAAATGCACACCGAGGACCGAGCATCGAGCATCGAGGACGCTCTCTGGAGGAGCTCTAACCGAGGAGACACTGATGCATCCTCCACGGATGCATTTCCGGGAACGGTGAAGGCGTGACGCACGGCCAGACTTATCTCAGCCAATGACAGCTCTGCATGCATCCCTTGGATATTATATTAGTAACTGCTTTCATCGCAACGCGATGTTTACAGTGAGAACAGCTGTGAGGTCCGTGCAGAAAGCAGAGCAGTGTGTAAAATATATATCACTCAGTATAACAGGCCTACATTACTTTCTGTATTTGTATGCTGTAGTTTAGTAGATATCTACAAACAAAGAGTCGATATTTTTCTAAGACCATTTAGTGCTTCACATAATAAAATACGGCTGTAGCCTGATTATGCTTTAGGAGCAGTAGGTGTGTGTGGTATATTGTGTAGGTGTGTGTTGTACAGTGCGTAGATGCGGCGGACAGATGGGTCTCAGTTGGTTTGGTGTCATGTTACATTACATTGCATTTGGCTGACGCTTTTATCCAAAGTGACTTACAATAAGTACAATCGACCAGGAAGACACAACCTTGAAGAAAACAGAATCATATAAGTACATCAGGTATCATAGAGCCAAACATTTCAAGTGCTACTCAACTGGCTATAGATAAGCCAGTCCTTTATTAGTATATAAGTGCTCTGTTAGCAGTTCATTGTTAGTAATTCTATCGCTCGAAGTGGAGTCGAAAGAGATGAGTTTTCAGTCTGCGCCGGAAGGTGTGTAAGCTATCTGCCGTCCTGATGTCAATGGGGAGCTCATTCCACTATTTTGGAGCCAGGATAGCAAACCCACGTGTTTTTGCTGATGGGAACTTGGGTCCCCCTCGCAGCGAGGGTGCAGCGAGTCGTTTGGCTGATGCAGAGCGTAGTGCATGCGCTGGGGTGTACAGTTTAACCATGTCCTGGATGTTGGAAGGGCCGGATCCATTCGCAGCATGGTACGCAAGTACCATTGTCTTTAAGTGGATTCTAGCAGTTACCGGAAGCCAGTGAAGGGAGCGGAGGAGCGGAGTGGTGTGGGAACATTTAGGAAGGTTGAAGACCAGACGAGCCGCTGCATTCTGGATGAGCTGCAGAGGTCGGATGGCACATGTGGGTAGACCAGCCAGGAGGGAGTTGCAGTAGTCTAGGCGTGAGGTGACGAGAGCCTGGACCAGAACCTGCGAGGCTTTCTGGGTCAGCTGGGGACGTATCTTCCTGATGTTGTAAAGCGTGTATCTGCAGCAACGGGTTGTAGCAGCGATGTTTGCAGTGAAGGACAGGTTGTTATCTAGGGTCACACCCAGATTCCTTGCAGTCTGAGTCGGGGAAACAACAGAGGTGCCGATGTTGATCGTCAGGTCAAGAGTGGGACAATCTTTTCCCGGAGGGAAAAGCAGTTCAGTCTTGTCAAGGTTGAGCTTGAGGTGATGAGCAGACATCCACTGAGAGATGTCAGCTAGACAAGCAGAGATGCGTGCGACGACCTGGGTCTCTGAGCGGGGAAAGGACAGAATTAATTGGGTGTCGTCAGCGTAGCAGTGGTATGAAAAACCATGCGGGCTAATGACTGATCCGAGCGAGTTTGTGTACAGGGAAAAGAGGAAGGGACCAAGAACAGAGCCCTGAGGGACCCCTGTAGTTAATTGACAAGGGTCGGACTCTGACCCTCTCCAAGTTACCCTGTAGGTACGGTCTTTGAGGTATGAGGTGAGGAGGGAAAGTGCAGAGCCTGAAACTCCAAGTTCTTGGAGAGTGCGAAGGAGGATCTGATAGTTCACCGTGTCGAATACAGCAGACAGGTCCAACAGGATGATGACAGTGGAGAGGGATGCTGCTTTGGCAGTGTGCAGTTCCTCAGTGACAGCAATGAGAGCAGTTTCTGTGGATCCAGAAGGTTGTTCTGATGGAGATAACAGGAGAGTTGTTTAAAGACAGCGCGTTCAAGTGTTTTCTCCCCCCCCCGTTGACAAATCGCGAGCGTCTAACAGCACCCCCCCCCCCCATTGACAATTCAGATTTCCCGGGAAATATAAGTGTGTGGTGGGCCCGCCCTGGTAAATCAAATGCCCGCCCAGAGATGTATGTCTGCCGCCGGGTCTGCTACTTGTACAACTTTTGGCCCGTAATTTCAATTCCCCATTTCAGCGACCAGAGAGGAGGGGGGGGGGGGGGGGGGGGGGGGGGATATATATCCAGTCTCTGATTGTGTTACGTTATTATGAGAGCAGTGGCGGCGCCAGAGATTTTCTCTAGGGGGTGCTGTGGAGTAGCTTGACGTTTCATAGAGGGTGCTCAAACATTAAGGGTTTCCCATTAATGCACCAGCGCTACAGTTGAATTTTCTACTGCAACACTCCCCACACACACACACACAGTGTACCCGCGACTGTAACAATGAAGGCTCGATAATCAGCTCACGGCATATAGGTGTAAGCAGGGGTAAAGTGCTATTTTTACAAATGGGGGGTGGACCTCACCTCCTCTAGAGGGACCTCACCTCCTCTAGTGGGGTCCGGGGGCATGTTTCCCCGGGAAGATTTTTTTTAAATATTGAAGTTAAAAGCATCAATCTGGTGCACTTTGAGAGCAACGTTAAGAGATCTATGGATACATCTCTCAACACCCATATGAAACAGAACTGTAAACAGATTTTCGATTTCTTTATAGATATTTTACAAATCACTCCTCTTTCAAAACAAACCGTTTGAGACCCACTGAGATAACTAGACTAAAGTTAACTATCTAAACACTGAGAGTCCTGTACTTCACCTGAGCTGAGGTTATCTGAGACTCTCCGTCTGACAGGAGAGAGTTCTCCCTCCACCTTGTTGTTGAAAAAGCTCCTTATATCTGTTAGCTTGGCTAGCTAGCACCAGATGCTAACAACAACGATCTCCAGTAGATACCCACCGGTGCGCTCTCTCTCTCTCTCTCGCTCGCGCACGCACACAAAATGGCTCGTGCCACACACACACACACACAGAGCAGAGCTTGAATGAAACACAGAGACCCAGAAGTAAGCTACTTGTACTCACGAGGCTATGCTATTATGTGCAGAATCCCTCTCGCTTTCAGGTGGTTTTGATTGAGTGTCCACACGTGGACGTTTAAGGACTAAAAAACGATACATTTTTCATTTTGCTGTTGGCAAATAATTTGGCCTCTAGCTAACAGGAAGTCACTCAAGTGTCGCAAAGTAATTTAGCCTATGGGTAGGTCAAAAATCGAATGGGTGCTGGCCATTGGCCTAATCATATCACCTGTGTTGCCTTTATGTTTTTGGTAAAAAATGTGTTTGTTTCACATTTGCATTGATGTAATCAATCATTTTTCTAATTGAATTTAATAAAAATAATAATCATTTTCGAAAAAAAAAAAAAAAACATATATTTCTTGGGGGTGCTTAGGGGGTGCTTTGGCAATCCTGGGGGGTGCTTCAGCAACCAAAGTATGAATCAAAGTTCTCTAACCGCCTGCTGCTTCCACTCCTCTCTCCTTGGATAACCTCCTCAGTCCTCCGCTCGCATCTCCTGTGGGCGGGACTAAGGGTCCTTCTCACTTCGGTTAAATGGATTCCTTGCGTCCCTCACTTGCGTCGTTTCCCTGCGACTAGTCCCTCCCACCAGGGAAGCATGGAGAGACGCAAGGAAACCACGAGAAGCAGGGAAATGAGTTTTAAGAGCAATGGGACGTCCTTTCCTCCGGAGCGTCACGTGAAGCGACGTCCGTTTGTGATGACGCTGCACAGCTGATCGTCTGACAGCCGCTCTGTCCCCGTTATTTTCACAAAGACCCCCGCCTCTGTTAGTACACATTTACTGACACAAACATTTGTATCATCTGTAGTAGACCCAAAGAAATAAAATACAATAAGAACTAATTCTCAAAAAAGATAAACGCCATTCTTAAAATGTATAAACGAACAATAGTTTGATTAATATTGATTAGAGTGCACAATAGAAATAAAATAATTGAGAGAAGAAAAAGAGATATGTTATCTATCAAAACCCAGTTAGATTAACATTCATTGGATTGCACACTTTGTTTGTTTGTTTGGATATGTAGCACATTAACATTTTAATAGCACTTCTAATGACTGACTGAATGGAAATGACAATAAATGAAAATGTAAAACGAAAAAAGTGATCCTGAAAATGTTTCCAAAAAATAAATAAAATGATTTTTGACCACTTTTTCAGATATATCACATATTTCCAACTAAATGATACATGAATTGAAACAAAACACGGTATAAACTGAGGAGTGACTCTCGTGAGTTTCATGTATTTTCTTCACTCTGCTGGGAAACTGCTCTCATGTCAAGAAGCATGAGATCAGTGCATGCACTGCATCGTCCAATCAGTGAGCGATACACAGTAAGGGGGCGGGGCGAGTATCTGAGGATTTCATCGGAGGATGGTCTGGTGGTTCCTCGGTTATAGCTCCTCCATTATAGCTCCTCGCTCCTCGATCCTTGCTCCTCCGGCAAAAATAAGGCCATTGGGACGCTACTCAAGATGGCGCAGACAAATCAACTTCCGGTGAGACTGAGACCGAGGAGTGAGGAAATGAAAAATAAGAGAAGTGAGAAGGGCCCTAAGTCTCGAGGAGTGCAGTCGAGGATAGGAGTCGAGGAGGGGAAATTTGAGTATTGAGAAACCTCTTTAGTCTTCATACCCACTGTAACCGCTCTCAATAGGCGCATTCACACCGCAGTACTTTTCCCACAAAGGTTCATGCGAACTTAGTTCATGCAAACTCTTTAGTTCGCATGAACTAAGTACAGATCGCGTTCACACCGGAAAAAGTCCCTGGGGGTGGATTAGGCAAATGAAGCCGCTGACGTCACTTCTTCTTCTTCTTCTTCTGATTTGGGTTTACTGGCAGGCTACAAACAACTTCACGGCGGATACTGCCGCCCACAGTCCCCGGGCGGAAGTCCCCGGAGTTGTAAGAGGACTTCAGTAGAAGTTGCTGGGACTCCCAGCAGCTTCTACTGAAGCCTTCCGAGTAAATCGCCAGAACGCCGACACCTCATCTCCACCGCTCCCATGTTTTATTTTGTGTTGCCATAAGTTAGTCTCTCTGCGTTTCTGCGCTGGGCTAATGCTAATGCTAATAATGCTAATGCGAGGATAATAAAATGGCGGCTTCACAAAACTTTTTGGAAGTTTTACGGGGCGTGGTTTGCAATCCGCCCAGCCAATCAGAAATATAGCTCTTTTCTCACAAAAGAGCCGCTCGAAAGTCCCTGCTCTCTAGCAGGGACTTTCGAGGGGGTAAAAAGGTTCACATGAACTACTTTTAGTACCGGCTCTTTTTGGTGTGAACGCGATAAAAGAGTTCTCATGAACTAAGTTCGCATGAACCTTTGTGGGAAAAGTACCGCAGTGTGAATGTGCCTAAAGTGTCAAAACCCACAAGCACCTTTTCGGAATTGTGCCTGGAACTTTTACGCTTGTATTGCCCCATCTAGCATGCATGGGTCAAAAGTTCAGGATGTTCTATCTAGTTTCACATGCCTGGTTTCACACGTCTGAAAAAACGTGATGGAAACATACATCCTTTCTATTTACAGACAATTTAGCATATTTGTATCAATGGTAAGCTTAATAGAGGTAGGTGAGGTAAAGGTCAGGTCTCACACGGCCACTTGAACGGCAGAACTGTCAACAATTGGTGGTTGTATTTTAATTTAAATCTGCGAAGTAACAAACTAAATCTGTAAATAAATGTAGTTAGTAGAAAGTACAACATGTGCCTGCAAAATGTAGTGGAGTAAAAGTATAAAGTAGCAAACTTTGAAAATACCCAACTTAAACAAGTTCTTCGTTTTTTTTTACTCTTTTTTAAGTACTTGTGTAAATGTACTTAGTTACTTTACTCCACTGGTAATTACGTTACATTTTAATCTATTACTCACCAAGCCTACACACTCATTTGGATTCATGTCCATTAATACAAGTGGACACGAAGGCGAGCAACCCACTTATTTTATTTTTTATTATTAATCCTGACAGTAGACTTCTGTACACTCCAGCCCAGTAGGGGGCGGTAAATCACTAAATCGTTGCTCACAAATGCCAATTAAATAAGAAGTAGAAGAAGAAAACATGCAGCGGAAGTAAACAATAAACGCTTTTACCGTTAGCTCAGCGCTATCGATGTATTGAGTCAACTAATGTTGTATTATTTTCATGTGGTGAAACAATGACTTCTATTATGGACACAATGTCTTCAGTTGACTTTTTGAGAGGGTTTGTTAACGAGCGACTCTCTGCTGCTGCTGAAGAAATATTTGGAGTTTTTCAGAAAACGATCGTAAATTACGAGGAGGAGATCAGACGGCAGCGCAGACAGCTGGATGTCGTTTTGAAACCGGAAATAAATATACACAGAATAGGTAGGTAACACGTACTAACTGCATTAACAGAAAACATACGCAACGTTGCTTTTACTTAAGTTCCATTATGTGTACAGCATTATCCTATTTTATTTGTTCTCTGTCCCTCCAGAGCTCCCACAGCATCCTGCCTGTGAGGAGCAGGTTCTCTCTGAGCAGCAGCTCTGTATTCAGGAGAGGAACTCCAGTCTGGACCAAGAGGACCCAGAGCCTCCACAGATTAAAGAGGAGCAGGAGGAGCTTTGCACCAGCCCGGAGGGAGAGCAGCTTGGACTGGAGCAGGACACTGATGCCTTCATGTTGACTGCTACCAAGGAGGAAAGTGAGCACCAGCTCCTCTCTCACAACTCTCATGTAGCTGAGAGCCAAGATCAGGAAGGAGGTGAGCAAGACTCAGGATCAACTGGACATGCAGAGCCAAAACCACATCACAAAGTCAAAAGTCAAAGTAAAGATGTAAACAACATGAACTTGTCAGAGATGCACAGTGATACTCAACAGTCTTTAAAATGTGATACATATGGAATGTATTTCCAGGAAAAATCATCACTGGACAAACATCTGAAAATCCACACAATAAAAAAAACACTTTCTTGCAAAACTTGTGAGAAAATATTTGCTAATAAATCAGAATTAATCATTCATACAAGAATCCACACAGGTGAGAGGCCATATTCATGCCAAATGTGTGGGAAAGCTTTCAAAAAAAATAGTCACTTGAAAGAGCACGTGAGAATTCACACAGGAGAGAAGCCGCACACATGCAGCTTCTGTGGGAGAACTTTCAGGCTTAGAAGTAACTTGACAGACCACATGAGAATCCACACAGGGGAGAAGCCGTATCCTTGCAGCTTCTGTGGCAAAGATTTCAGTTCTAAAAGTAACTTGAGGAGCCACATGAGAACCCACAAAGGGGATAAGCAGTTTTCTTGCTGCTTCTGTCAAAAACATTTTAGATCTAGCTGTAACCTGACAAGACATATGAAAACGCACACGGAGGAAGAGCTGTATGACGTCAGCACAGAGGCTCCAGAGACTCAAGAGAATCAGGACGAAGCCAGTCGGGAAAACCTGTAAATGGATTGGTTATTCATTGTGAAAATGTTAAGAATGTAGTAGGGGTGTAACGGTTCACAGAAGTCACGGTTCGGTTCATACCTCGGTTTGGGCGTCACGGTTCTGTACAGGTTCGGTACAACAAGGAAAAGCAAAAAAAGTCCCAAATGCAGAATTTTTTTTTGCTGTTATTTATTTTTAACAGTCGTGCAAGTTTTGGTATGAAAATAAGGAACTCTAACATTTGGAATCATTAACTGTATTACACAGTTAAAAACAAACCACAAACAGTAACACACACACCAATGGCCATATTATTTATAATGGCTGATGTCAAACAAAAAGGTTAAATAAGCTGTACAACTAAAAAGAATGTCTTGAAAATATTAAAATAAATAATAAGAAAGTGTTTCAATCACAATCAATAAAAGGCAATACAGAACTGTATAACATCTCCTGATGTCAAAATATAAAATAAATACAATGATAAATATAAAACAAGATAAAATATGTACCTTTAGGAGCAATGTCTAACATGTGTAATTAACTTGTGAGTGTGTGAGGCCATTATGCCTAAATAAAGGTACTCAAGCTTTAATCTATTTTCAAGTTTTTCTTCAAAAAGATGAGTTTGTCTACTTTGTCAGCAGTGAGGGCAGGTCTGTTGGCGGTAACTATGGTAACTCTGTCACCTGCCATTGAGAAAACCCTCTCGCTGGGGACTGAGACTGACTCGGATGTGATTGAGCATGTTTGACGTGTTACCACTAGCATACCGCACCGCTGTCGAACAACGCCGACACACCGTCCTCGTCCGATCCACAACTCGCACCCCATCATTGTTGTAGTCCACAGGGAACCCAAAATGTTCCTACACACCTGATTTAAAAGAAGCAGGTGGGTCTTCTAGCTCCTGTGTGTTGTGTGAACTTGCCGTAACTACTAACTTTTCTTCTTCATGTATTGTGTTAGTTTTGTTGTGTTTTGTTCTTGTTCTTCATTTGTTATTTACGGGCGGCTGGCTTTTAGCCGCAATACCGCCCCCCGGATTATAAATAGCGTAATACTGCCCTGAGTGAAAGACTTTTTTCCCACTCGTAAAAAAAAAGGCGTATTCGCCGTGTGACTGCATGTGCCGAACCGTGACGTCCGAACCGTGACGGTACGGGACGAATACGGATACCTTTACACCCCTAGAATGTAATGTACTTGATGTTCTTTAAACTGAAAATAAGCAAAACATTTTGAGGTGTTTTTATTACATTACATTACATTGCATTTAGCTGACGCTTTTATCCAAAGCGACTTACAATAAGTACATTCGACCAACAAAATACAAACTTGAAGAAAATAGAATCATATACAGTGGGGCAAAAAAGTATTTAGTCAGCCACCAATTGTGCAAGTTCTCCCACTTAAAAAGATGAGAGAGGCCTGTAATTTTCATCCTAGGTATACCTCAACTATGAGAGACAAAATGAGAAAGAAAATCCCATTGTCTGATTTTGAAAGAATTTATTTGCAAATGATGGTGGAAAATAAGTATTTGGTCAATAACAAAAGTTCATCTCAATACTTTGTTATATACTCTTTGTTGGCAATGACAGAGGTCAAACGTTTTCTGTAAGTCTTCACAAGGTTTTCACACACTGCTGCTGGTATTTTGGCCCATTCCTCCATGCAGATCTCCTCTAGAGCAGTGATGTTTTGGGGTTGTCGCTGGGCAACACGGACTTTCAACTCCCTCCAAAGATTTTCTATGGGGTTGAGATCTGGAGACTGGCTAGGCCACTCCAGGACCTTGAAATGCTTCTTACGAAGCCACTCCTTCGTTGCCCGGGCGGTGTGTTTGGGATCATTGTTATGCTGAAAGACCCAGCCACGTTTCATCTTTAATGCCCTTGCTGATGGAAGGAGGTTGTCACACAAAATCTCATGATACATGGCCCCATTCATTCTTTCCTTTACACGGATCAGTCGTCCTGGTCCCTTTACAGAAAAACAGCCCCAAAGCATGATGTTTCCACCCCCATGTTTCACAGTAGGTATGGTATTCTTTGGATGCAACTCAGCATTCTTTCTCACGTAAGAGTTGAGTTTTTACCAAAAAGTTCTATTTTGGTTTCATCTGACCATATGACATTCTCCCAATCCTCTTCTGGATCATCTAAATACTCTCTAGCAAACTTCAGACGGGCCTGGACATGTACTGGCTTAAGCAGGGGGACACGTCTGGCACTGCAGGATTTGAGTCCCTGGCGGCGTAGTGTGTTACTGATGGTAGCCTTTGTTACTTTGGTCCCAGCTCTCTGCAGGTCATTGACTAGGTCCCCCCGTGTGGTTCTGGGATTTTTGCTCACCGTTCTTGTGATCATTTTGACCCCACGGGGCGATATCTTGCATGGAGCCCCAGATCGAGGGAGATTATCAGTGGTCTTGTATGTCTTCCATTTTCTAATAATTGCTCCCACAGTTGATTTCTTCACACCAAGCTGTTTACCTATTGCAGATTCAGTCTTCCAAGCCTGGTGCAGGTCGACAATTTTGTTTCTGGTGTCCTTTGACAGCTCTTTGGTCTTGGCCATAGTGGAGTTTGGAGTGTGACTGTTTGAGGTTGTGGACAGGTGTCTTTTATACTGATAACGAGTTCAAACAAGTGCCATTAATACAGTTAACGAGCGGAGGACAGAGGAGGCTCTTAAAGAGGAAGTTACAGGTCTGTGAGAGCCAGAAATCTTGTTTGTTTGTAGGTGACCAAATACTTATTTTACCGAGGAATTTACCAATTAATTCATTAAAAATCCTACAATGTGATTTCCTGGATTCTTTCCCCCCATTCTGTCTCTCATAGTTGAAGTGTACCTAGGATGAAAATTACAGGCCTCTCTCATCGTTTTAAGTGGGAGAACTTGCACAATTGGTGGCTGACTAAATACTTTTTTGCCCCACTGTAAGTACATCAGGTTTCATAGAGCAAAAACATTTCAAGTGCTACTCAACTGGCTTTAGGTAAGCCAGTCCTTTATTAGTATATAAGTGCTTTGTTAATAGTTCTATTGCTCGAAGTGGAGTCGAAAGAGATGAGTTTTCAGTCTGCGCCGGAAGATGTGTAAGCTATCTGCTGTCCTGATGTCAATGGGGAGCTCATTCCACCATTTTGGAGCCAGGATAGCAAACCCACGTGTTTTTGCTGATGGGAACTTGGGTCCCCTTAGCAGCGAGGGTGCAGCGAGCCGTTTGGTTGATGCAGAGCGGAGTGCACGTGCTGGGGTGTACAGTTTAACCATGTCCTGGATGTAGGAAGGGCCAGATCCATTCGCAGCATGGTACGCAAGTACCATTGTCTTGAAGTGAATTCTAGCAGTTACCGGAAGCCAGTGGAGGGAGCGGAGGAGCGGCGTAGTGTGGGAGAATTTAGGAAGGTTGAAGACCAGGCGAGCCGCTGCATTCTGGATGAGCTGCAGAGGTCGGATGGCACATGCAGGTAGACCAGCTAGGAGGGAGTTGTAGTAGTCTAGGCGTGAGATGACGAGAGCCTGGACCAGAACCTGCGTAGATTTCTGGGTCAGCTGGGGACGTATCCTCCTGATGTTGTAAAGCGTGTATCTGCAGCAGCGGGTTGTACCAGCTATGTTTGCAGTGAAGGACAGGTTGTTATCTAAGATCACACCCAGATTCCTTGCAGTCTGTGTCGGGGAAACAACAGAGGTGCCGATGTTGATTGTTAGGTCAAGAGTGGGACAATCTTTTCCCGGAAGGAAAAGCAGTTCAATCTTGTCAAGGTTGAGCTTGAGGTGATGAGCAGACATCCACTGAGAGATGTCAGCTAGACAAGCAGAGATGCGTGCGACGACCTGGGTCTCTGAGCGGGGAAAGGACAGAATTAATTGGGTGTCGTCAGCGTAGCAGTGGTATGAAAAACCATGCGGGCTAATGACAGATCCGAGCGAGTTTGTGTACAAGGAGAAGAGGAGCGGACCAAGAACAGAGCCCTGAGGGACCCCTGTAGTTAATTGACAAGGGTCGGACTCGGACCCTCTCCAAGTAACCCTGTAGGTGCGGTCTTTGAGGTATGAGGTGATGAGGGAAAGAGCAGTGCCTGAAACTCCAAGTTCTTGGAGAGTGCGAAGGAGGATCTGATGATTCACCGTGTCGAATGCAGCAGACCGGTCCAAAAGGATGATGACAGAGGACAGGGAGGCTGCTTTGGCAGTGTGCAGTTCCTCAGTGACAGCAAGGAGGGCAGTTTCTGTGGAGTGACCTGCCTTGAAACCAGACAAGTGCGGACCCAGAAAGTTGTTCTGATGGAGATAACAGGAGAGTTGTTTAAAGACGCGTTCAAGTGTTTTAGACAGGAACGGGAGGAGAGAGACAGGCCTGTAGTTTATAACATCAGACGGGTTGAGAGTGGGTTTCTTTAGGAGAGGGTTTACTCTTGCCTCCTTGAGACTGTTTGGAAAGTGACCAGAAGTTAGAGAAGTGTTGATGAAATGGGTGAGAAACGGTAGAATATCAGGAGCGATAGTCTGAAGGAGGTTTGAAGGGATAGGGTCCAGAGGACAGGTGGTAGGGCGGGCAGAGGTAATGAGGGTAAGAACCGCACTTGGAGAGAGAGGGGAAAAGGAGGTCAGTGTTTGGGTGAAAGGAGGGTCTGGTGACCCAGTGGTGAGTCAGAAAAAGAAGAGCGAATATCATCAACCTTTTTTTCAAAGTGGTTAACAAAGTCGCTTGACAGAAGGGAGGAGGGGGAAGGGGCTTTGGGGGGGTCCAGGAGGGAGGAGAAGATGGAAAATAGTTTTTTGGGATTGGAATAGGAAGATTGGATCTTATCTTGAAAGATCCAATGGGGGAAGGGGCTTTGGGGGGGTCCAGGAGGGAGGAGAAGATGGAAAATCGTGTTTTGGGATTGGAATAGGAAGATTGGATCTTATCTTGAAAGAAAGTGCTTTTTGCCTGAGAGATCGAAGCAGAGAAAGAGGAGAGGAGAGCCTGATAGGTTAGAAGGTCGTCATGGTGTTTGGATTTCCACCGTTTCCGCTCTGCTGCCCGAAGGACGGTTCTATTAGCACACAGTGCGTCATTTAGCCAGGGAGCAGGAGGGGACTGACGAGCCTGCCGAGATGTGAGAGGACAGAGAGAGTCCAGAGAGGATGAGAGAGTAGAGAGGAGAGTTTCTGCAGCAGAGTTTGGAGGTAGGAGTTGGAACGAGTCAGAGGAAGGGAGGGCTGAGAGCACCGATGAGGCAAAGGTAGAGGAGGAAAGGGAACGAAGGTTACCGCGGACAGGTGCAGGATGAGAAGAGATTAGTTCGTTATGTTTGGAAAGTGGTCTAATTCTAATTCCTCCAAGAAGTCCCCCAAGGCGCCTGGTGGACGGTAGAGAACAACAATGGTTAATTGTATAGGATGGGTTACTGTGACGGCATGGAATTCAAAGGTGGAAGGAGTGAAGTTAGGTAACTTGAAGAGGGAAAAGCTCCATTTGGGAGAGAGCAGGAGACCAGTGCCACCTCCTCTGCCAGTGGGTCTGGGTGTATGGGAGAAGGAATATGCTGTGGAGAGAGCTGCTGGGGTGGATGTGTTGGATGGAGTAATCCACGTCTCAGTGAGAGCAAGAAATCCAGAGACTGCAGGGAGGCGTAGCCAGAGATGAAGTCAGCCTTAGGAACAGCTGACTGGCAGTTCCACAGGCCGCCTGAAACTAGATGTTGGATGTCAGTGGAGCATGTGGGATAGACGAGAGCAGGCCGGTTATATCGATTACGAGATACACGGGGCCAGTGATATTTGCGAGAAGACACATAAACAAGAATGCAGAAAATACACATGATTATAGCATGAGGGGCTAAACAGCCAAATAAAATAAAACACCAGCGATAATTAGCTCAATCAAAGTAGGATTTGCCTCCTCTTTGCCACCCTCGTGACTCCAGCAGGACTCTATTGTCTTTGTCAGTCTTCGTCTGTCTGACACTCCAGGGAAGTGCTACCTAAAATGGACACCTGATTGCTGAGTTCTCACAGCTTTGGGGCCACGCCCCTTTAATAACTCTCTGCAGCTGGTGGCCCTCAAAAGGAAATCTAGACTGGCTCCCTCCTGAGTTGTTATTGTGTCTTTTCAGTGGCCCAATTGTTTTACAATTACATTAAACCCTAAGTTATAAAGTTATGAGTTTAACCCTTAATACAGTTACACCTACTCAATAAAGCTCTTAGTATTCTACAAATGTTTAAATCAAAGTTAACCCTAGCAGTCAGTTAGTTCAGTTTTAAGGTTTCAGTCAAATTACTTGTCCCAAGTTTCTGCCTGACAGATACTGTAGCGGTTTTGAGATTTAAAATCACAATTTCAGTCAGATCAACTACAGAGCATTTATACAGAGTACACACACTGAAACAGATAAGTCTAAAAACAGAATGTTACTCACACAATTCTAGAAGTCACCAGTTGTTATCCTGTCAAAATCGAGTTGCACACTTTTTTAAAGTGTAATCTTCTGGTCAGGTCCACTTAAGATCAAGCTGGGCTGTGTGTGGCCGATTAACTGAAATGAGTTTGACACTATTCATATACACTGCCTCAGCAATGAAGCAACTGAGGTTATACCCGTGGATGTAGTTCTACTTGTGAAAATACTGGAGCACCCCAATGACGCCTGCACACAAGTTTGGCATATTTCGAAGGATATGTAACCACTGTCAATTCATGCTCTGCCGCAGGGCCGCTCCTCTCTACACGCAGACTGCATGGGGCCTTATCTTGCGGAGGGTGCCTCATCTTATGCGCAAATACGGCGCAATTCATCTTATGCGCAAATGCGGCGCAATTATGCGCTCCACAGTTTCCTCGCTGTGAGGCTCCGGCGGTGGCACTAACAGTTATCTTATGCCATAACTTGCTAACATGCTTGTATATAATGTATATTGAACTTACAACACTATATTGAACCCAAAGGTCAAACTTTGAATGATTTGTTGATTACTATTGTTACATGATCAAATAAAGTAAACGTTTCACGGTATATTGAGTTGTGAGAGTTTCTTTAGCACACTTTTTTTATTAAACGTGTTTAAATCCCCGGTTGGGTGCTTCGTTGTTGGAGTTTACCCCAGTGGGCGAGAGGGTCGCCTCCCTACGCCTGCGGGTTAAGGGGGGGAAAACTCTGACTGTTGTATGTGCTTATGCACCAAACAGCAGTTCAGAGTATACAGCGTTCTTGGAGACCCTGGAAAGAGTCCTGTATGGGGCTCCTGAAGGGGACTCTTTAATCTTGCTGGGAGACTTCAACGCACATGTGGGCAATGATGGAGACACTTGGAGCGGCGTGATTGGGAGGAACGCCCCCCCTGATCGGAGTGGTGGTTTGTTACTGGACTTCTGTGCTACTCATGGATTGGCCATAACAAACACCATGTTCGAACATAAGGATGCTCATAAGTGTACGTGGTACCAGAGCATCCTAGGCAGAAGGTCCATGATTGATTTCGTTATCGTATCATCGGACCGTATGTTTTGGACACTCGGGTAAAGAGAGGGGCGGAGTTGTCAACTGATCACCATCTGGTGGTGAGTTGGGTCCAGTGGCGGGGGAAGCCTCCGGATAGACCTGGTAAGCCCAAACGTGTAGTTCGGTTGAACTGGGAACGTCTGGAGGAGGGCCATATTCAGGAGGCCTTCAACTCACACCTCCGGCGGAGCTTTTCGGGCATTCCTGTGGAGGTTGGGGACATTGAATCAAAGTGGTCGGTGTTCAAAGCCTCTATTGCCGAAGCCGCGGCGGGGAGCTGTGGTCTCAAGGTCTTAGGTGCCTCAAGAGGCGGTAACCCTCGAACCTCCTGGTGGACACCGGTGGTCAGGGAAGACGTCCGACTGAAGAAGGAGGCCTTCAGGGATTTGTTATCCCGGGGGACTCCCGAGGCAGTTGCAAGGTATCGACAGGCCCGAAGGGCAGCAGCCTCAGCCGTGGCCGAGGCAAAGCAGCGGGTGTGGGAGAAGTTCGGAGAAGACAGGGAAAAGGACTTTCGGGCGGCACCAAAGTTGTTCTGGAAAACTGTCCGACACCT
This sequence comes from Harpagifer antarcticus, assembly GCA_902827135.1. Classification (NCBI taxonomy): domain Eukaryota; kingdom Metazoa; phylum Chordata; class Actinopteri; order Perciformes; family Harpagiferidae; genus Harpagifer; species Harpagifer antarcticus. The sequence continues at coordinate 4,238,378 of CADEHL010001287.1, forward strand.
CAGGAGGGGGAAGCAGGTAACCATCCAAGCTGTGTACAGTAAGGATGGGACGTTGTTGACCTCAACTGATGGAGTGTTAGGGCGTTGGAAGGAACACTTTGAGGAACTCCTGAACCCAACAACCCCCGCCCTCTATGTTAGAGGCAGAGCTGGAGTATGACGGGGGATCAACACCAATCTCCCGGGGTGAGGTCACTGAGGTCGTCAAACAACTCCACAGTCGCAAAGCCCCGGGGGGGGATGAGATCCGCCCCGAAAAATGCTGAAGGCTCTGGGTGTTGAGGGACTGTCAAGGTTGACACGTCTCATCAACGTTGCGTGGAAGTCGGAAACAGTACCGAAGGAGTGGCAGACCGGGTGGTGGTTCCCCTTTTCAAAAAGGGGGATCAGAGAGTGTGTGCCAATTACAGAGGCATCACACTACTCAGCCTCCCCGGGAAAGTTTACTCTAAGGTACTCGAAAGGAGGGTCAGGCCGATTGTCGAACCTCAGATTGAGGAGGAACAATGCGGATTCCGTCCTGGTCGTGGAACGATGGATCAGCTTTTTACTCTCGCAAGGATCCTGGAGGGGGCCTCGGAGTACGCTTATCCGGTCTACATATGTTTTGTAGACTTGGAGAAGGCGTATGACCGAGTTACTGTGGGAGGTGCTGCTGGAGTATGGGGTGAGGGGGTCTCTACTCAGGGCCATCCAATCTCTGTACTCCCAAAGCGAGAGCTGTGAGGGTTGGCCTCCGCCAGGCCTGCGCTTTGTCACCAATCCTGGCGTAGTCGTGGGGGAGGGGGTCTGCAGTTCGGTGGACTAAGGTTTGCACCACTGCTTTTTGCAGATGATGTGGTTCTAATGGCGTCATCAGTCTGCGACCTTCAGCACTCACTGAATCGGTTCGCAACCGAGTGTGAAGCGGCTGGGATGAGGATCAGCACCTCCAAATCTGAGGCCATGGTTCTCAGCAGGAAACCGATGGACTGCCCATTCCAAGTAGGGAATGAGTCCTTACCCCAAGTGAAGGAGTTCAAGTATCTCGGGGTCTTGTTCTCGAGTGAGGGAACAATGGAGTGTGAGATGGGCCGGAGAATCGGAGCAGCGGGAGCGGTACTGCAGTCGCTTTACTGCACCGTTGTGACGAAAAGGGAGCTGAGCCAGAAGGCAAAGCTCTCTGTCTACCGGGCCATTTTCGTTCCTACCCTCACCTATGGTCATGAAGGATGGGTCATGACCGAAAGAACGAGATCGCGGATACAAGCGGTCGAGATGGGTTTTCTCCGCAGGGTGGTTGGTGTCTCCCTTAGGGACAAGGTGAGAAGTTAGGTCATCCGGGAGGGACTCTGAGTTGAACCGCTCCTCCTTCGCGTCGAAAGGAGCCAGTTGAGGTGGTTCGGGCACCTAGTTAGGATGCCACCTGGGCGCCTCCCTAGGGAGGTGTTCCAGGCACGTCCAGCTGGGAAGAGACCAAGGGGTTGACCTAGGACCAGGTGGAGGGATTATATCTCTTCGCTGGCCTGGGAGCGCCTTGGGATCCCCCAGTCAGAGCTGGTTGATGTGGCCAGGGAAAAGGAAGTTTGGGGCTCTCTGCTGGAACTGCTACCCCCGCGACCCGACCACGGATAAGCGGGAGAAGATGGATGGATGGATGGATGGGTCTCCGATACCGAACTCCGGTGCTGATAAGGCTCCGGTGAACGGCCGTCCAATCTTTTTAGGACTAAACCCCCCAGAATTTACACGCAAGGTCAACGTAATCTGTTTAGGGGGGCATTTACAGCGTGGCCTCTAACACCAAACTGCCCGTTGTATCCCTATTTTAGGCACTCCAGCCACGGATGTCCGACCGCTAGGATAGCAAAACGGAGTGTATAGTGTAGTAGGTGTTGGTGGGCTGGTAGAACCCCTGAGCAGTATCTAAACTGCCCCTGGAGGGGAAACCCTGTGTCGTTGGGAGACCCCCTGGTAATTGGGGCAGCTTCAGGTCCCACAATCCCCCCCAATGTTGATCCCCTTATACCAATGAAAACAATGCAAATGTAAAATCAAGCAGCCAGAGTCAAACATTAATATCACAGCAGTGATATTACCACATCAGCAGAGCATATGTCATATTTCAACATCAACCACAGTAGCCAATATGAAACTACAGTTTAACCTTAGCAGAGTTTCTATTCCCCTCTAAACAATTTCAAATCTAAATTATCAGCTAATGTCAGCCTTTTCCAAGGAAGGGTGTTCTTTCCTCACTCTAAGCCCAAGCAGATACCTTCAGAGACCACGAGAGAGACCAGGAGTTGGGTTGAAATGTACAAAGTACAAACCGGTTTTATTAAGGTTTTAACAAAAATAGAGGATTACAAGACACAATAAAATAACAAAAGACACAAAGTCAAAATACAAAAGCAACAGGTTCACAAGTCAAATGTCCTAAAGCCGTCTAATGGCACGTTTCCACTGCAGGCCTCGCTCAGCCTCGCTCGGCCTTGCTCGGTTTGGTTAGGCCTTATTAGGCCCGGCTCACTTTAATGCTGCTCTTCCATTACAGTTTAGGAACTGGGGTAGTTACTATAGTAACGCAGTGTAGGCGGAGCCGTGACGTCATCTTCAATGAGCGCCCCAAAAAACAACACAGCCATTAGCTCTTAGCACTCAGAGCTCACAGCTCCTCATATCTGTTCAGAAACTAGACAAAAGTGAAACAAGTACAAACCACAGACTGCCTGTGTCATGGCGAATACAGTCGCTGGTTTATTTATGTCTGTATAGGCCGTTGTTGTGAGTGTGGACGGTCGGAGCATATATAACGTTAGCTTAGCCAAGTTCCATTTAGAAAGCACTTATTTTAAAAGGGTTTTTCGCCTGCCGTCTGTCTGCAGACTTGTCAAAGCATTAATTCATGGTTGTTACTAACCGGTATCAGTATGTTGTTACTTCGGCATCATTTTGAAACATGTGTTACAGTTAAATCACGGTCAAATATGTTCATCTTGTTGTAGTTGTAGCCCCCTTGCCAGCAATTCTCTCTCTAGTTTAGCATACTCAGCCCGACTCAGCCTGGTTGTTCCTGGCCCTAGAACCACGATTTAGTCGGGCCAGAAAAAAGGTGAAAAAGTAGCCCCGGGCCAAAACTAGGCCAAGTGGAAACGCAACCAAAAACGGGCCCCGCACGGCTCGGCACGCTTAAAGCGAGCTACCCGCTGCAGTGGAAACGCGCCATAAAAGGGCCCAAACCCAGGCCCAGGGCTTGGGCCTCAGAAAACTTCCCCCAAGCCTTCAAGCCTAAAAAAAGCCCTTTTATAGGCTCTTCCCTCTGTGCATCAGGTGGTTTCCCCTTTTCTATCTTTGAGGGAGAAGGAGGTCACATATGTTCAACTTTTACTTAATGAACAATTAAAAATGTAAATTTAAAATAAAACAAATAAAGACTTATAGTAATAATATGCAATTTTAACAAGAGGGAATATGAACATTTTTCATGAAAGCAGAACACATTGTCAATGTCATGTTTAGAATCAAATTGTCTTCTTTAAACATTTAATTTCAAATATGCAAACGTTATACTTTAAATTATTAACAGAGACTTCATTTATTAACATAGATAATATGGACAGCTTGTCTCTACGATTCGCCCATTGCCCAGGAAGTTGATTCGACCCTTTGCGTAGGCCGCCTGCATCCTGTGCTTCATTGTCTTCATACCCGCTGTAACCGCTCTCAAAGTGTCAAAAACCACAAGCACCTTTTCAGAATTGTGCCTGGAACTTTTACGCTTTTATTGCTCCATCTAGCATGAGTCAAAAGTTCAGGATGTTCTATCTAGTTTCACATGCCTGGTTTCACACGTCTGAAAAGACGTGATGGAAACATACATCCTTTCTATTTACAGCCAATTTAGCATATTTGTATCAATGGTAAGCTTAATAGAGGTAGGTGAGGTAAAGGTCAGGTCTGACACGGCCACTTGAACGGCAGAACTGTCAACAATTGGTGGTTGTATTTTAATTTAAATCTGCGAAGTAACAAACTAAATCTGTAAATAAATGTAGTTAGTAGAAAGTACAACATGTGCCTGCAAAATGTAGTGGAGTAAAAGTATAAAGTAGCAAACTTTGAAAATACCCAACTTAAACAAGTTCTTCGTTTTTTTACTCTTTTTTAAGTACTTGTGTAAATGTATGTACTTAGTTACTTTACACCACTGGTAATTACGTTACATTTTAATCTATTACTCACCAAGCCTACACACTCATTTGGATTCATGTCCATTAATACAAGTGGACACGAAGGCGAAGGAGAGCAACCCACTTATTTTCTTTTTTATTATTAATCCTGACAGTAGACTTCTGTACACTCCAGCCCAGTAGGGGGCGGTAAATCACTAAATCGTTGCTCACAATTGCCAATTAAATAAGAAGTAGAAGAAGAAAACATGCAGCGGAAGTAAACAATAAACGCTTTTACCGTTAGCTCAGCGCTATCGATGTATTGAGTCAACTAATGTTGTATTATTTTCATGTGGTGAAACAATGACTTCTATTATGGACACAATGTCTTCAGTTGACTTTTTGAGAGGGTTTGTTAACGAGCGACTCTCTGCTGCTGCTGAAGAAATATTTGGAGTTTTTCAGAAAACGATCGTAAATTACGAGGAGGAGATCAGACGGCAGCGCAGACAGCTGGATGTCGTTTTGAAACCGGAAATAAATATATACAGGATAGGTAGGTAACACGTACTAACTGCATTAACAGAAAACATAGACATTCGCGACATTGCTTTTACTTAAGTTCCATTATGTGTACAGCATTATCCTATTTTATTTGTTCTCTGTCCCTCCAGAGCTCCCACAGCATCCTGCCTGTGAGGAGCAGGTTCTCTCTGAGCAGCAGCTCTGTATTCAGGAGAGGAACTCCAGTCTGGACCAAGAGGACCCAGAGCCTCCACAGATTAAAGAGGAGCAGGAGGAGCTGTGCACCAGCCCGGAGGGAGAGCAGCTTGGACTGGAGCAGGACACTGATGCCTTCATGTTGACTGCTACCAAGGAGGAAAGTGAGCACCAGCTCCTCTCTCACAACTCTCATGTAGCTGAGAGCCAAGATCAGGAAGGAGGTGAGCAAGACTCAGGATCAACTGGACATGCAGAGCCAAAACCACATCACAAAGTCAAAAGTCAAAGTAAAGATGTAAACAACATGAACTTGTCAGAGATGCACAGTGATACTCAACAGTCTTTAAAATGTGATACATATGGAATGTATTTCCAGGAAAAATCATCACTGGACAAACATCTGAAAATCCACACAATAAAAAAATCACTTTCTTGCAAAACTTGTGAGAAAATATTTGCTAATAAATCAGAATTAATCATTCATACAAGAATCCACACAGGTGAGAGGCCATATTTGTGTCAAATGTGTGGGAAAGCTTTCAAAAAAAATAGTCACTTGAAAGAGCACGTGAGAATTCACACAGGAGAGAAGCCATTTTCGTGTCAAATGTGTGGACAAGGTTTCTGTCGATCATCAGCTTTGAAAAATCATCTGAAATTCCACCTGAGGGGAAGCCATGTTCTTGCAAAACATGTGGGAAACGTGTCCGGTAAAAATACCATATTCAGTAGTAACTTGGGAAGCCACACAGGAACACACACAGGGGAAACATTGAATCCCTGCAGCACAGAGCCTCCACAGATTGAAGAGGAGCAGGAGGAGCTGTCCACCAGCCCGGAGGGAGAGCAGCTTGGACTGGAGCAGGACACTGATGCCTTCATGTTGACTGCTACCAAGGAGGAAAGTGAGCACCAGCTCCTCTCTCACAACTCTCATGTAGCTGAGAGCCAAGATCAGGAAGGAGGCGAGCAAGACTCAGGATCAACTGGACATGCAGAGCCAAAACCACAGAATGAATATCACAAAATTCAATATAATAATGTAAACAACACAAATTTGTCAGAGTTGCACGGTTATACTGACTCGGGTTAAAAGCCTTTAAAATATAACAAATGTAGAAAAGATTGTAACTATAATTCATTACTTGAGAGACACCAGAGAATCCACACAGGAGACAGGCCACTTACATTTAAAACTTGGTAAATCTTTTCAACATAATGGTTACTTGCAGGGTTAGTAGTACTACTTTAAAAAGGTCTTCCATTACAATTACAAATGGCCTTTTAAACCATTCAAGTAACCTAATGCCAGTCTCACAAAATACAACTAATGGGACCTGATAACTGTCCATTACTTTTGTTTTGTATTGTCTTTATTAAATGCAATGTCAATAGATACAAGAACAAAATAATATCGATAAGATGGAGTAAACTCAAGTTTATGTAAGACGACAGAAATGCTATACTTTAGAAAAGAATAAACACAGATATGTGGAAAACAAAAAAGGTATCCTCTGCTCATTGTTTTGTCTTTAAGAGAAGCCTGCCTTTTATTAAGCATATGTATTAAAAAATGAACGAGGAATGTGATTACGTCTTATTTCTGCAACTGTATGAGAATACAGTTTATATTTTTACATTTGATGATGTTATTACCAGAGTTGGAGGGATTACTCAGATACTTTACTACAATATAGGTAACAATAAGACAGTGTCAAATTACTCAGTTACTTGTAAAAGTCCTGCATTCAAAAATTGTACTTACTTAAAAGCACAAAAGTATTGGCATCAAAATATACTTTAGGTACCAGAAGGATAAGTACTCATCCTTCAGAATGGCACATATAGGCACCACATTTAAATGATTGTATAATAATAATTTATGTATTAATGTGTTCATAACTTGACCTTGGTAAAGGTGTCTTTTATTATAATTATTTTATACACACCCACTAGCTTAACATATAGAAATGTATTGGTGAATTCTTATTTTGCATTTTAATTTAAATCTGCGAAGTAACTAACTACATCTGTAATTAAATGTAGTGAGTAGAAAGTACAACATTTGTCTACAAAATGTAGTGCAGTAAAAGTATAAAGTAGCAAACCTTGAAAATACTCAACTTAAGTACAAATTCCTCGTTTTTTTACTCTTTTTCAAGTACTTGTGTAAATGTACTTAGTTACTTTACACCACTGGTAATTACGTTACATTTGAAGCTGTTACTCACCAAGCCTACACACTCATTTAGTGGGAATGCTGACACAGCATTCCAACTATCTGTTATGCTACGCACGAAATTCTTTATTATTCCGCCGGGTTATTTTGCGCCTCTTCTCCCACATTCCACATCGCAGAGACGCCGTTCAAACATCAAAACGTTCAGCTCGGTCGAGAATCGATGGCTATTAATTTTCTCATTCATAACTTTCATAATTCCAGAGATACATCCCATAATACATCCCATTTTTAACATGGAAGTCAATGGAGAACTCTTCAGACTTGAACAATCTTCATGCGACTTCAACTGCTAACTGTTCCTTCATACTTTCACTCAGAAACCTCATTCCAACTTTTAAATGTTACACATCTTTCTGACATTTTTCGTGTTACACAACTTTTAAATCTGATTCATACTTTTAGAGATATTAAACATTGTTCAGACCTTGGTAAAGAGGCCTTCAGATTTTAGAGTGTGTGATGTCACAGCTAGAGTGGAGGACAGATTTAATTTTGCCTTCATATTTTCTTTTAAACCTGCCATAATTCCCAAACCCTACATTCCTGAGACATAATTTATCATGACAAACGTAGGAAAACATCTCGTAGCTTGACAGATAAAAAAAAATTAAGCAAAATAATTAAACAAAATGCCTCTTGAGGGCATGAAGTGACAAAAACTTTCAACATGTCTCCATTAAACCCCATTGTGAGTTCAGCCTCACCTTTCCCCACCAAATCAGCCGCACACCTTTAGTTAAACTGCCAAAAAGGCCACATTATTAAAGCGAAAGTACACAAAAAGTACACTTCAGATGCTCAAGTTCCTTGGCATGCTTGACGCTTTGAAATTTCACCGATATCTGTTACGGTTCTTCAACAAAACGTTCACATGTAAGAGGTTTATCTCTCATTCAGAACAATGCAAATGCTCTCCTCTCACTGATCACCATGGAAACCTTTGATCTCTGGACATATCGTTAGCTCAAATATAAACACCTGTGTCATGGAACACGATGATGTCATAACTCCAATTGACATAATTAGAGCAGCAGACTAATGACGTGGTCACTGGAGTTTAACAGACTGTCTCAGCCTATTATTTTCAGTCTGATGGAGACTTCATACTGACTTCAACATGTTCCACATATATTAGACATTATTGGTGACGTATCGTATGCTTTTAGTTCGAAAGTTTTCAGTTCAAATATTCTGTTGCTTTTTCATGCGTTTAGACTTTTATTTTCTTGTTCTTATTTCACATTCAAGTCCCCTCTATTCATGAACCCTTTAAAGTACTCAGCCACACCACTTATATACTACGTGTGACTGTTGTTATGTGAGTTAATCTTTCAAATACAAGGTTGCTTGTTTGATTCAAGCTCTGGTAGTCAATATGTCAAGGTATTTATCCCTAACATTTTATCACCTAACTAATGACACACACTCAGAGGACCTTTATAAACATTTTAAGTCTTGCACATCTTTAAACATGACTCTTATAAATCACTTTTAAAACCAGCGATGCACTACAGTGTCAGCTTTTCTAAAATAGAAACTTCAATGTCCACATCTTTTTAAATTATTCTACTTTTCAATGACCTACAAATAATCCTAATAATAATCACATTTTCAATCTTCCAACTGTTCATATTTTTTGGTCAATTAACAAACCTGTTACAAATGTGTTGTTCAACAAATTTGAGCCTTTGCCACATTTATTTGATCACCATCGAAACATTTGATCTCTGGACACGTCGTTTGCTCAAATATAAACACCTGTGTCATGGAACACGATGATGTCACTCCAACTGACATGCTCAGAGCAGCAGACATCAGATAATGGTTAATGGTCCTGCCCTCAACAGCTCTACATCAATTATGGGGTGTCATCATATGCCGTTTCCATGGAAACGCATCCCTCACCATAAAACACGATGTCGCTGTAGCTCCAATGGACACGGTCCGGTCGTCCCACAATCTTCACCTGTATATCACCTCTCCATGCCTCAACTGCTCTACGTCAAATCTGACATCTCACCATATGCCGTTTGCATGGAAACGCATCCCTCACCATAAAACACAATGTTGTCGTAACGCCTATGAAAAGGGTCAAAACAGCACCACACTTCAGATAATGGTTAACGGTTCAGCCCTCAACAGCTCTACGTCAATTATGGGGTTTAATCATATGCCGTTTCCATGGAAATAAAAGACGATGTCACTATAACTCCTATGAAAATGTTAAAAAAGTGCTCAAACTTCACATGTGTGCTAACAGTCCAGCCGTGAAGACATCTACGGGACAGTTTTGAGATTTCTTCAAATGCCGTTGCCATGGCAACACAATGCTCGCCATGAAACACGGTTTTTTCATAACTCCAGTGAAAATGCTCCAAATGGCCCAAAACTTCACAGGTTTGGTAACGATGCAACGATCTAAGCGTATTATGGGATGTCATCAAATGCCGTTGGCATGGCGACAGATCATTCACAATCAAGTTAGTTCAAAAGTTTGCAGTTCAAATATTCTGCTTTTCCAAGCCTTTTTACTATATTTTCTTCTCTCTTCACATATTCAAGCCCCCAGTGTTCAATCTAAATTCTTCACTTTATTCTTACACATGTGGTGACCACCTATTTAACACTGGTTCATAATCCACACATGGAACTATAGTTGGGGGTATTGTTCCCACACGGACATGTTGTGTGTTTGCTTTATATGTTGTGTGCCCTCCTGATTCTTTCTCTTGTCGACCCGGGCTGCGACCCGACAACATGTCCTGTGCAGCTCCTCATTAAAGTACCCTTTTGCACCTTCGATGCACCGCCTCCGACTCCCATATCTCCTGGCACTACACTGGTGACCCTGACGTGATTCTGACACGTCTGGGGAAGTTTCCGAGACGAAGCCGAACACGGCAAAAGGAACTCAGGTTCCTTTCTCGAAATGCCGGGGATTTTTTGGAGACGTCCGTGGCTGCCACCGGCACGCGGACTGAGGCTCGGTGCGTGCTCCGCAGAAGGCTGGAGACGTTGCTCGCCATTCCCGCATCGGGGGGACGATGCACGACCTGCTGGGTCGACCAGCAACCCCATGGCTACCTCATGGGGCTGTTTCTTCGGGGCGTGCGGCTGCACGTCCCAGCGGCGCTAGCTAACCACGACTAGCAGCTATCCACGTGGGGCTAACGACGGCTAGCAGCTATCGACGGCTGCCAGCTAACGGCCTCAGCTAACGGCTAGCTGCTAACGGCTAGCTGCTAACGGCTATCGACCTTTTTTTTCTGGTGCCTGAGAGGAGGTTTGACCATGTCTGGTTGGCCTCGTGTGAATCCTCTCACTATTTCGCCCACCTGTTTTTTGACCGTGGACAGTACTGCCCTTTTTGAGCTTTTTCTGGTGCCTGAGAGGAGGTTCGACCATGTCTGGTCGGCCTCGTGTGGACACTCTCACCTGTTTCACCACCTCGACGGCGGCTCCAGACGCCACTCACGCTCATCGACGCCTGGGTGGTGCACTCCTGGACCCCGTCTCGCCTCGGCGGTTTCGGACGTCCCCATGCCTTCATCGGCCCGTGGGTGGCGCGCTCCGGGACCCTGCCTGGCCTCTTCCCTCGCCTCGACGGTTTCGGACGTCGCCCATGCGGCCATCGGCCCGTGGGTGGCGCGCTCCGGAGCCTGTCTGGCCTCTTCCTTCGCCTCGGCGGTTTCGGACGTCCCCATGCCTTCATCGGCCCGTGGGTGGCGCGCTCCGGGACCCTGCCTGGCCTCTCCTCTTACCGCGGCTCACGGTTCATCTCGACGGCGGCTCCGGACGGCGCCCCGTCTGGCCTCTCCCCTGTCCACGGCTCCTTCCTCCCGGGGATGCTGCTCCTGCCCCCCGGGGACCCGGCTCTTTCTTCCCGAGGACTTCGTGCCCGCCGCTATGCCCTCGCCTGCGGCCGGGCAGCGCTCTTTCCTGCTGGGGACCACCGGGTTATTCACGCCCGTTGCGGCTCAGCGACCCGGTTTTCACCGACTGGCGGGTGATGACATCATTCGCCACAACGCCTACTGCGGCCCCGTTCCGGCCCGTCTCCCACCCCCGGTGAGGATGCCCTCGCCCTCGTTAAAACCCTGCCCTCTCCTGCGGCCCCCTTCCGACGGCCCGTTCCATGGCCCGGCCCCACCCTCCTCGGCCCCTGTGGTGCTTCCTCCACGGACGTGGGGATCTATTTTTCTTTCCATGTTTGAATTCTGGGGGGGCTTGTGTGGTGACCACCTATTTAACACTGGTTCATAATCCACACATGGAACTATAGTTGGGGGTATTGTTCCCACACGGACATGTTGTGTGTTTGCTTTATATGTTGTGTGCCCTCCTGATTCTTTCTCTTGTCGACCCGGGCTGCGACCCGACAACATGTCCTGTGCAGCTCCTCATTAAAGTACCCTTTTGCACCTTCGATGCACCGCCTCCGACTCCCATATCTCCTGGCACTACACACATTACATTTCAGCATAGCAGTTTAGCGTCAGCTTTTCAGCATAAAGCATTCCCACTAGCAATTTCTTCAGGAATTGCATTCTCTATTTTGGATTCATGCCCATGAATACAAGTGGACACTTATTTTTATATTATATATTTTTATTATTAATCCTGACTTCTGTACACTCCAGCCCAGTAGGGGGCGGTAAATCACTAAATCGTTGCTCACAAATGCCAATTAAATAAGAAGTAGAAGAAGAAAACATGCAGCGGAAGTAAACAATAAACGCTTTTACCGTTAGCGCAGCGCTATCGATGTATTGAGTCAACTAATGTTGTATTATTTTCATGTGGTGAAACAATGACTTCTATTATGGCCACAATGTCTTCAGTTGACTTTTTGAGAGAGTTTGTTAACGAGCGACTCTCTGCTGCTGCTGAAGAAATATTTGGAGTTTTTCAGAAAACGATCGTAAATTACGAGGAGGAGATCAGACGGCAGCGCAGACAGCTGGATGTCGTTTTGAAACCGGAAATAAATATACACAGGATAGGTAGGTAACACGTACTAACTGCATTAACAGAAAACATAGACATTCGCAACGTTGCTTTTACTTAAGTTCCATTATGTGTACAGCATTATCCTATTGTATTTGTTCTCTGTTCCTCCAGAGCTCCCACAGCATCCTGCCTGTGAGGAGCAGGTTCTCTCTGAGCAGCAGTTCTGTATTCAGGAGAGGAACTCCAGTCTGGACGAAGAGGACCCAGAGCCTCCACAGATTAAAGAGGAGCAGGAGGAGCTTTGCACCAGCCCGGAGGGAGAGCAGCTTGGACTGGAGCAGGACACTGATGCCTTCATGTTGACTGCTACCAAGGAGGAAAGTGAGCACCAGCTCCTCTCTCACAACTCTCATGTAGCTGAGAGCCAAGATCAGGAAGGAGGTGAGCAAGACTCAGGATCAACTGGACATGCAGAGCCAAAAAAGCACAAAGGCAAAAGTCAAAGTAAAGATGTAAACAGCATGAACTTGACACTGGACAAACATCTGAAAATCCACACAATAAAAAAAACACTTTCTTGCAACACTTGTGAGAAAATATTTGCTAATAAATCAGAATTAATCATTCATACAAGAATCCACACAGGTGAGAGGCCATATTCATGCCAAATGTGTGGGAAAACATTCAGACAAAATAGTAACTTGATAGCGCATATGAGAATTCACACAGGAGAGAAGCCATTTTCGTGTCAAATGTGTGGGAAAGCTTTCAAAAAAAATAGTCACTTGAAAGAGCACGTGAGAATTCACACAGGAGAGAAGCCATTTTCGTGTCAAATGTGTGGACAAGGTTTCTGTCGATCATCAGCTTTGAAAAATCATCTGAAATTCCACCTGAGGGGAAGCCATGTTCTTGCAAAACATGTGGGAAACGTGTCCGGTAAAAATACCATATTCAGTAGTAACTTGGGAAGCCACACAGGAACACACACAGGGGAAAAATTTAATCCCTGCAGCACAGAGCCTCCACAGATTGAAGAAGAGCAGGAGGAGCAACTCTCTCACAACTCTCATGTAGCTGAGAGCCAAGATCAGGAAGGAGGCGAGCAAGACTCTGGGGCCGTGTCTCGACTCCTCGGTCCTCCAGTAGTGACCCGTAAATGAATTTCAGCGCGCCATGTTGAAGGACATCTAATTTCTCTAAATGCACTTGGAGGATCGAGCATCGAGGAGGCTCTCTAGAGGAGCCTTAATCGAGGATGGGTCCTCCACGGTCCTCCACGGTTCCTCCGTGGATGCATTTCCGGCAACAGAGATGATTAAAAGAGTTGTGACGCACGGCCGGACTTATCTCAGCCAATGACAGCTCTGCATGCATCCCCTGGATATTATTTTATTAACTGCTTTCATCGCTACGCGATGTTTACAGAGAGAACAGCTGTGAGGTCCGTGCAGAAAGCAGAGCAGTGTACAATATATATCACTCAGTATAACAGGCCTACATTACTCTCTTATTTGCTGTAGTTTAGTAGATATCTACAAACAAAGAGTCCATATTTTTCTAAAACCATTTAGTGCTTCACATAATAAAATACACAGCGGCTGTAGCCTGATTATGCTTTAGGAGCTGTAGGTGTGTGTGTTGTACAGTGCTTAGATGCAGCGGGCAGACAGGTCTCAGTTGGTTTGGTGTCCTCTGCTTACTTTTAATACTTGTCCATAAATAAAACATTCGGCCCGTAATTTATTTTCCTCATTGTAGCGACCAGAGGGGGGGAGGGGGGGGGATATATCCAGTCTCTGATTGTGTTACGTTATTATGAGAGTGCTCTTATACTTGTTTGATTCTGAAATTGTATATATTTATATAAATATATATACGTGTGTGTATATGTCCTCATCTGTAGCCTGTTATTGTCTCATTATACCGCACTGTGAATGAATCAAAGTAAATATATAAGTGGTCATGAACACATCTGTCCATCAGACAGAGGGCTGCTGTTCCTCCTGTCATCATTAATGGACGTCTCTTTAAAATGACCGCTCAGAGGAGAGGAGTTCTCATTTCTCTAACCGCCTGCTGCTTCCCCTCCTCTCTCCTCGGTTCCCCTCCTCGACTCCTCCGCTCGCATCTCCTGTGGGCGGGACTAAGACACGAGGATAGGAGTCGAGGAGGGGAATCCCTGAAATGAGACACGACCAGGGTCAACTGGACATGCAGAGCCAAAACAACAGAATCAACGTCCATAAATTCAATATAATAATGTAAACAACACACATCACTAGTACTACCTCTGGACACCTTCGTGGCCAAAAATGCCTAATTGACTTCCATTCAAACCATATTTTTTGATCTCACTGCCATTGCAGTATAAAACCATGCATTTTGTAATGTCAGCATTTCATTTAGAAGAAAAGTCGTGATATTTGAAATGTCTACGACACCAGATTCAACCATTTTCCCATCGTAGGCCGATGCATGAAATTCTTAAATTTTTTGCCAGTTATATTATGGAGCCGTGTGACTACCAGGGGGCCCCAAGAGGTGTGTGTGTGTGTGTGTGTGTGTGTGTGTGTGTGTGTGTGTGTGTGTGTGTGTGTGTGTGTGTGTGTGTGTGTGTGTGTGTGTGTGTGTGTGTGTGTGTGTGTGTGTGTGTGTGTGTGTGTGTGTGTGGTGTGTGTGTGTGGTGTGTGTGTGTGTGTGTGTGTGTGTGTGTGGTGTGTGTGTGTGTGTGTGTGTGTGTGTGTGTGTGTGTGTCATTCCAGCAGCAGACCAGCAGGTCCTGCAGTATGTGACCTGGTGCTCTCTCTCAGGTGGTAGAAAGACTATTTCTTAGGCCTGTGCACAACAGCACACACCTCTACTCTCCCCTCCCTCTGTGTGTGTGTGTGTGTGTGTGTGAGATATGTAAGCATGCACGGATCATTTCATGGGTAAAAAAAGGGCATCTTTTGAGGGATGTGTTTGATGTGTCTTTGAAGAGCTGCTTGATTACTCAAAAACAACTGTTACTGTGTTTATGCACCAAGCTGCCAAAGACAAACATGCAGTTTGACCAAGGGCTTATTTCTTTAGTGAGCAGAGAAGGAGAAAGACCTGGAGCAAAGAGAAAGAACAAAAATGAAGAAGCATTTCAGTGCAGCAGAAAATACTTTAGAAATAATCATGCTGCCTTCATCTGCCAGCGAGCTGCAGGACTCATCTGAAGAAGACACAAACTTCGAGGGGGGGTCTGACACGGAATGCTCTCTGGAGTCCAGCATTTATTTGAATTCCTCTGACCCTTGCTCTGAAAGTGGAGAGGACGCCATTGAACACAACTTTTGATCAGAAAAACAGCAAAGGTAAGACATATTTGCCGCTTTGGCTCCGTAAAGCTACGTGGTGTGTTGTCTGGGTTTGCCTTCGCTGCCCTGTTTTGGTCGCACAGTGATGATACGTATACCTCTAGAACAGGGTTTCCAACTTTGGGTACCTGGCTGGAGTGAGATTTTGATATTACATTACATTACATTGCATTTAGCTGACGCTTTTATCCAAAGCGACTTACAATAAGTACATACGACCAGGAAGACACAACCCTGAAGAAAACAGAATCATATAAGTACATCAGGTTTCATAGAGCCAAACATTTCAAGTGCTACTCAACTGGCTTTAGATAAGCCAGTCCTTTATTAGTATAGAAGTGCCTTGATATCATTTTTGAATTACACACATGCGCACGAAATGACTGCTATCGTGTCAGCAGCGGGACCTTAGCATATATATATATATATAAATGATATATATACAATATATACAAATACACAATATTGGACACAGACTAAAAAGGACACAAAGTTTCATTCACTAATGAAAGTCAAACACATCTTTGTTTCTACTGTTTTATCGTGTGCCTGTCGCGATAAGCAATTAATTGACGTATCGTACGATAAATAAAAATGAACTCGATAAATTGCGATTGACATGAGGATGTGACTAGCCGTTTGAAAGGATGTACTTTAATTATTATTATATATAATCATTATGTCAGTGGTCTAAAATGGTCATACAACGGTGCCGACAATATTATCGTTTATCGCAATCATTTCCGGGAAAATGTATCCAACACAATTAATTATCGTGAGAGGCCTATACATGAAACACACACACAAACAAATGTACAGACTTACTCCAAACTGCCACATATATTAATTAACACACTCTCATTTACTCTTTGACTCTACTTTGGCCAAGTAGAACAATAAGCAGCAGACTTTTACTTTTTTATCATTTCTACTGGTTCTTAGATCTGCGCTTGCGCAATACGGGTCGGCAGTTGTGAGAGAGTATTTTTGTTGGGTAATCTATGGTAGGGCTAACCCATACAGTGGTGGGGCTCAAGTCAGTATTTGCATTGTAATTACATACACGCTCCCCTTGACAGTGAAACGCCGCGCGTGAGGTTTAGATTATTTCCCTGTCTCAATCCAAATTGAACTGTATGAAATAAAAAGGCACATTTCTCTTGTAGTAAATAAAAAGGGTGACCTGGAGCCAATCCTGCAATTTGCCCACAGGTGAAAGAGTTGTTTTTCACATTCTGAAAACCCAACCCCTGCAGGGGGTCTGGGGGGATTCTCCCCCAGGAGATTTTTTGAAATACTAACATAAAATACACATTCTGGTACTCTCTTGAGAAGCAAATAAATAAATCTATTACTACACGACATATTTAAAAAAATGAATGCCATTTTAGTTTGTTGTTACTTTGTTCTGAAAGCTGAACCTGCTGCTCGTCATAGAGAGAAGAGGGAAGAGGCTGTGTGAATGACTTTACATTGTGGATAAGGGTGGATAGCCCCCATTGTTCTGTGTGTGAAAATGAAAGACAGCCCACACACCTATCAGTCTTATTTCATTACGTGTTGATTTCTATCAACACGTAATCATAATGCATGTTTTTCTGCTATCTTTGATGAATGATAAAAAATATAGTTTTACCATTAGTTCTTAATGAAATGTATACTGTTTGACTTTGTATTAGTTAGCCTACTACTAACAATACATTGAAGTACTTTTACTGTGTATTTTTGGAGAACTACTAGCCACTTCTGCTAAGTTTGATGAGGGAATTCTTTTTTGTTGCCATTAGTTCTTCGTGAGATAATTGATCCTGTTGGACTCAGTACTAGTGAAACTACCCCCACAAGTAGCCTACTATGAAGTACTTACTGTGTACTTTTCCAGTACTCCTCTGTCAATGTCCCCTCTTGAGTACAAGAATGCATGTTTCTCTGCTATTTTGAATAAGCGTTAAAAAACCTTTCTTCCTGATACTTATATTGTTGGACTGAGTATTTTAAGAGGATGGTGGACATGATATCAGCAATACTTCCAGTCAGTACTCCAGCAGCAGCATTTGTACACCTTGGAAAGTCTTTAGAGTCTGGCCTGGATAGCTGGTCTATCCTTCAGCACACTGACACACTCTGTCACATGGTTGCCCTCTTATGATGCTGCTGTCTTTTAAGATTATTTCTCAGCCGCTAGTTCGTTCCTCGCAGATTCTTCAGTCTCATCAGCCTCATCCTTCCATCAGGCCCAGTCAACGCCTGCAGCACACTTCCAGTGTCTGACTCCATATGATATTGTCCTGATGCTGTAAGGGTGATGCCCCATGATCACAAAATGACCCCTCTAAAGTCTGAGTGCCAAGGACCTCATATTATGTCTGTCATTAATGTTACATCATCCATTATAACAATTTTCTTTCCTTTTCTCTTCTCTTAACTGAATAGTCCTGTCTTTAAATACAATGTAAAGTATTTTTCCTGCACCATTTTAAGGCTTCAAAACAGGCATTTTTACTGTATGTGCTTGGAGAAATGACACAATCAATGGCCCAGAATTGTACTTTATAAACTCTGAATCTTGTGGTGCTTGGTGAAATACAGACTTGTTAAGCCGGCCAGGTTATATATGCCTTTTTTGGAGCCCTTTTTTGTAATATTTATTCAAATGTCACTAGTTATTTAAACAAACCACTATCCGAGGATAATACAAGCAACCATAAAATGCCCTTTATCTAGAGAGCCATTGAAGCCCATGAAGAATATATCCTTCCACAAATCTTTTCATCTGCCGTATTAATAAAGTTGCCACGTGTTTCCAAATTCAAGTTAAGGCACTATCTGTGCAGAACATTACAAATATTCTTAATTTGCAGCATTTTTTTAAAAAAGTGTTCAGAAAGACTGCATCAATTATATGCTATATATCTATATTTATATATATATATATATATATATATAATATCAATATTTGTATTAACTAACCAAAGTCAATTTAAATAGCGGGCACAAATGGGTTAATTGCCATGGATGTGGTGTTTGATATAGTTTATGTTCAATTTCAACTATTTTAGGCAGAAAAACGTTTATTGACTAAACCTTTTTTAATCATTTACTATAATTTTGAAAAGTTTTTGTGAGAAATCATTTCAAAAGTAAACTTTTTTTTCATTTTATATTTAAATTTGAAATGTTTGCACACAACATTATTAATTTATACATTTTTATCAATTTAAAAAAATTATGAATCCATTTATTTTATTGTGTTTCCTTGAGTCTGGGGAAGATATCCAGCATGTAGTTCAACATGTAAATGTTCTAATACAAGTAAGTATAACATGGAAAAGGAAATAAAATAGGTTTCATAGGAGGATGTGGATTTATTTTCTCTCACCTTGTAATTACACAATCAAACAATCTATAATTTAGCTCTGACCTTCACTCACAAAAAAACATTATGTTGAATTGGACACATTTTTCGAAGCTCTATTGACTGACATGCAATGACTGGGACTGATGGAATAATCCGCGAGGAATGAACTAGGAGCAGAGAAATAATCATATTTTTAAAGACAGCCGCATCATAAGAGGCCAACAAGAGTGACAGAGTGTGTCAGTGTGCTGAAGGAGTTGGGACCAGCTATCCAGACCAGACTCTAAAGACTTTCCAAGGGGTAAAAATGCTGCTGCTGGAGTAACAAACTCTCTCAAAAACTCAACCGAAGACATTGTTGCCTAAATATAGTGTATTTCCCACAAAACTACTATAACATCGTATCTTAGTTAACTCATTAATCGATAGCGCCGAACCAACTGTAACAGAGCGTGGTTTGTTTACTTCCGGTGCGTGTTTCCTTCTTCTACTTCTTTTTGATTGTCATTTGTGAGCAATACTGGAAGTATTGCTGATACCCTGTTAAAATACTCAGCAATATCAGTCTCAGGAAGAAATGTGTTTTAACGCTTATTAAAAGAAAAACATGCATTCTTGTTCTCAAGAGGGGACATTGACAGATAAGTACTGGAAAAGTACACAGTAGGCCTAAGCACTTCATAGTACTTGTGGGGGTAGTTGCACTAGTACTGAGTCCAACAGGATCAATCTCACGAAGAACTAATGGCAACACAAAATAATTCCCTCATCAAACTTAGCAGAAGTGGCTTGATTTTGTTCTCAGCAGGGGACTTTGACAGAGTATTTCTCCAAAAATACACAGTAAAAGTACTTCAATGTATTGTAAGTAGTAGGCTAATACAAAGTCAAACAGTATCAATTTCATTAAGAACTAATAGTAAAATTATATTTGTATCATTCATCAAAGATAGCAGAAAAACATGCATTATGGAGGGGGACTATGACAGAGGATTATTACATGTCACTTGTTAGACAGAAATCTCCTAACAATGTTGTCCTTTTTAGACATAGGCTTATTATATTTACAGCCGTTAATAACATCCATTCTCTGGGCTCAATATGTGTCTTGGCCGTTTTCGTTGTGATCGCTAAATTCCCCTTGTTTATAATAATCACCGTTCCTTCAGCAGGATACTGTGAGTGCTTTTGTTTTGAAATCACTTCCGTGAGTTTGGCCCCGCCCCTCGCTCCAAGGACCATTTGACCATTTAGTAAGTTGAAAAGCAAAAAGCAAGAACGCCTCTCAGACGCTCTTCCGTTTACGTGTCTAATAAAGAAAAACAATTGGACGGTAGATACACGGATTCGTGAGCAACCCATTTCCTTTCTTTTTTCAAATGATGTTTTACTGCCAATAGACTTATGCTTCTCCAGCCCAGTACGGGGCGGTAAATCACTAACTCGTTGCTCACAAATGACAATCAAAAAGAAGTAGAAGAAGAAAACACGCACCGGAAGTAAACAAACCACGCTCTGTTACAGTTGGTTCGGCGCTATCGATTCATGAGTTAACTAAGATACGATGTTATAGTAGTTTCGCGGGAAATACTACACTTATATTTAGGCAACAATGTCTTCGGTTGAGTTTTTGAGAGAGTTTGTTAACGAGCGACTCTCTGCTGCTGCTGAAGAAATATTCGGAGTTTTTCAGAAAACCATCGTCGAATATGAGGAGGAGATCAGACGGCAGCGCAGACTGCTGGATGTCGTTTGGAAACCGGATATACAAATACAAAGGATAGGTGTGTAACACTTACTCACTTCAATAGCAGAAAACAAAGGAATTGTCAACGTTGCATGTCCTCAAGTTCTGTTATGTGTACAGCATTATCCTATTGTATTTGTTCTCTGTCCCTCCAGAGCTCCCACAGCATCCTGTCTGTGAGGAGCAGGTTCTCTCTGAGCAGCAGCTCTGCATTCAGGAGAGGAACTCCAGTCTGGACCAAGAGGACCCAGAGCCTCCACAGATTAAAGAGGAGCAGGAGGAGCTGTCCACCAGCCCGGAGGGAGAGCAGCTTGGACTGGAGCAGGACACTGATGCCTTCATGTTGACTGCTACCGAGGAGGAAAGTGAGCACCAGCTCCTCTCTCACAACTCTCATGTAGCTGAGAGCCAAGATCAGGAAGGAGGCGAGCAAGACTCAGGATCAACTGGACATGCAGAGCCAAAACCACAGAATGAATATCACAGAAATACCAGTTATGAAGGAAACAACATTAATTTGTCAGAGATGCACACAGGTAAACAGCTTTTCAATTGTGACTTATGTGGAAAAGACTTTCAAAATAACTCGTCACTGAAGACGCACCTTAGATTTCACACGGGTGACAGGCCATTTCCTTGCAATACATGTGGGAGAGCTTTCAGACATAAAAGCCACTTGAAACAGCATATTAGAATTCACACAGGGGAGAAGCCATTTCTGTGCCAAACGTGTGGGAAACGATTCTGTCGAACATCAACATTTAAAAGGCATATTCTGAAATTCCACATGGGTGGAAGACGTTTTCTTGCAAAAGATGTGGGAAACGTGTCCAATATGATGTATAATTGAGAGTCCACATGAGAAGCCGCACAGGGGAGAATCCGCATTCTTGCATCATCTCTGGTAAAAATGTCATATTCAGTAGTAACTTGGGAAGCCACACAGAAACACACACCGGGGAAAAGTTGAATCCCTGCAGCACAGAGCCTCCACTGATGGAAGAGGAGCAGGAGGAGCTGTGCACCAGTCATATAGCTGAGAACCAAGATCAGAAAGAAGGTGAGCAAGACTCAGGATCAAATAGACATGCAGAGCCAAGACACACTGCTCTGCTTTCTGCAGTGACCTCAGCAGCTGTTCTCACTGTAAACATCGCGTCACGATTGAAGCAGTTAATAAAACAAAAAAAGTAGCCTTATATCCAGGGGAGAGACAGTTTGCAGAGCTGTCATTGGTTGAGATCGGTCCAGCCGTGCATCACGCCTCTTTTAAACATTACTGTTGCTGGAAATACATCCGCAGAGGATATATCAGTGTATCCTCGGTCATAGCCCCTCCAGAGAGCCTCCTTGATGCTCGATCCTCGATGTGCATTTAGAGAAATTAGATGTCCTTCATCACGGCGCGTTAAAATCGATTTCCGGGTCACTACCGGAGGACCGAGGAGTCGAGTAGGCGAGGCAGAAAATAGGCAGAAATGTGACAATTGAGAAAGGGCTACAGTCAACTAGAGCCAAAACAACAGAATCAATGTCACAAAATTCAATATAACACTGCAAACAACACACATTTGTCAGAGTTGCACTGTCATACTCACACAGGTTAACAGCCTTTAAAGGTCTCCTATCATGCAAAATGCACTTTTTGATGTAATTTATACATAAATATGTGTCCCCGGTGTGTAAGGGAACTCACAAAGTGTCAGAAAACAAAACCCTCTCTTTTCCTCCGTACCCAAATATCTCAAAACGGGGGTACAACGGAGCTGATCTAGTTTTGCGTCCGATATGACATAATATCGGAAATGTGGGCTGGCTTTACACCCACGGCACTATCAGAAACGTCGCCGTCAGAAACAATGCGTGACGTGTTTTATAAGTAATATGGTCTTTGTTTACATTAGCAAGCATCGCTAACACTCAGAGCTAACGTGTACTGTAGAGAGTATGTGTAAAAAAGCAGGAAATTAAAAAAGGAACTCACCCACAAGAAAAAAAGCATTTGAGCTCCATACTGTTTCAGAAATAATCTTTGATGTGGTTTGGAACATGATATGGCGTTTAATGACGGCAGCATTTAACTGTATCTGAGCAGTGCAGCCACTCATCTCGCTGCAGCTCACAGCTTGCCTGCGTGCTCTAAAGGGGGCGGGGCCAGCAGCTACTGACCCAGAATCAGCACTTCTCTAACAGGGCTGAAACAGAGGGATATGAGGGATGTCTAAAATGCATGATCTGTTTGGTATTTTGTGCAAAACACTTCATAGACATGTTTTTTACATTTGTTTTATATATCTTAGACCCATAATATATGCCTAAAAATAGCATGATTGAAGATCTTAAAAATATAACACATGGGGAAAAGATTGTAACTATAATTCCTTACTTGAGAGACACCTGAGAATCCACACAGGAGACAGGCCACTTACATTTAAAACTTGGTAAATCTTTTCAACATAATGGTTACTTGCAGGGTTAGGAGTACTACTTTAAAAAGGTCTTCCATTACAATTACAAATGGCCTTTTAAACCATTCAAGTAACCTAATGCCAGTCTCACAAAATACAACTAATGGGACCTGATAACTGTCCATTACTTTTGTTTTGTATTGTCTTTATTAAATGCAATGCCAATAAATACAAGAACAAAATAATATCAGTAAGATGGAGTAAACTTAAAGGTAGGGTAGGTAAGTTTGAGAAACCGGCTCGAGATACAGTTTTTGTTATATTCCATGGAATGCTCTTAACATCCCGATAGCAATGAATATCTGAAGTGCTTTGACAAAAAATCCATAAAAAAATATCATCTGTGGAAGCCGTGGCGCTGTAGAAAGCACGACCAATCATTCTAGCCGGCCCGGCTAAAATAACGGGATGGCCTACCTGCCTGTCAGCCTTCCATCTGGGCACAAACTTACCTCGTGCCCTCATTGGTCATGTACACGTTTGTGTGTGTTGGAGGAGGGGCTCTGTAAGGAAGTGGCAGATGTTTTCCGGTTGTGTATTTTCAAATTCTAGCGCACTCGAGCTGGTTTCTCCAAAATTACCTACCCCACCTTTAAGTGTATGTAAGACGACAGAAATCCTATACTTTAGAAAACAATAAACAAAGATATCTGGAAAACATAAAAGGTATCTTCTGCTCATTGTTTTGTCTTTAAGAGAAGCCTGCCTTTTATTAAGCATATGTATGAAAAAATAAAAAATTAATGAGGAATGTGATTACGTCTTATTTTCTGCAACTGTATGAGAATACAGTTTATATTTTTACATTTGACGATGTTATTAGCAGGGGTGGAGGGATTACTCAGATACTTTTCTACAGTAAAGGAAGCAATACCACAGTGTGAAATTACTCATTTACTTGTAAAAGTCCTGCATTCAAATTTGTACTTAAGTAAAAGTACACGAGTATAAGCATCAACATGTACTTAGAAGGAAAAGTACTCATCATTGAGAATGGCACAAATAAGCACCACATAATTTAAATGAATGTATAATCATTATTAATATATTTATTTGTTCATAACTTTCACTTGGAAAAGGTGGGGATTATTTGAATTATTTTATACACGCACGCTGGCTAGCTTAAGCTATAATAATGTATTAGTACATTTATATTTTGTATTATCTAAATCTTCGAAGCAACTAGTAAATAACTCTAAATAAATTTAGTGAGTAGAAAGTACAACATTCACCTACAAAATGTAGTGGAGTAAAAGTATAAAGTAGCAAACTTTGAAAATACTCAACTTAAGTCAAAGTACCTAGTTTTTTTTAATGCTTTTTCTAGTACTTGTGTAAATGTACTTAGTTACTTTACACCACTGGTAATTACGTAGCATTTTAATCTGTTACTCACCAAGCCTACACACAAATGTGGATGAATGTCCATTAATACAAGTGGACACGAAGGCAGGGTGAGCAACCCACGTCCTTTCCTTTTTCAAATTATTTTTTACTGCCAATAGACGTCTGCATCTTCAGCTCAGTAGGGGGCGGTAAATCAATAAGTCGTTGCTCACAAATGCCAATTAAATAAGAAGTAGAAGAAGAAAACATGCACCAGAATATATGGGGTGTGGGTTTTGCCCATGGATGTATAATAGAGTGGCGAAGTCCCTCCCTTTCCGGTGGACCTCCATGGGACCTCATTTCGGAAAAATTATTCGGAATTATTATTATTCAGTGAATGTCAAGAGAAAAGTTATCTTTCTTTTTTGAATTGTGCCACGAATTCCACATTATGATGTTTGTCAATTTAAAAGCAAATTTTGCAAGTACAAAAAAAAATGTTTTGCCGTAAAACTGTGAAACCGCTCAATGAACTACATCTCTGGTCTCGCACAACAACACACTTCACCAACATGGCCGTCAGTACTGTCTTGCCAAAAAAGGGATTGACTACCCTTACTATCACCACAATGAAACACGTCCAGAAGAATGTCATGCAAAGCTGCCTGCCTTCCTTCGATTCTCCCTGAACTGCCTGATCTTTTTAATGTTCAATGTCAACCATTTGTGCAGATAGCATGAAGTTGAAAAGACAAACATCATATGTGTAATTCATGGCACAATTCAAACGGGATCAAAAGATACGTTTTCTCTCCCCATTGACTTCAATACATAATTTTTCCGAAATAAGGTCCCATGTGTCGGAAGTAGATGGGCGGGACTCCGCCTCTCTATAATAACTGGATACAGCGTGGGAGGCGGGGTCTCAAAATGGCCTAACGTTTGAGAGAGCGAAACGTCACAGATTACCCGTCATGCCTGGCTGCCAGAGCAGAAGAACCCGTATGTGTGCTCACAGAGCATGCGCCCCTTAAGACCCCGCCCCCCGAGCTCCCACTCTCGGCTCACTAGAATGGATGGAGAGAGAAAATAAATCTAGATTTGGCTTTAATTGCATTTTACAACTTTAAGGACCTCATGATTCTAAGAAGGGATTTCAAATAGTTAATACTGGGTAGTTTATTTAGTTAAAAAAAAATTATCCACCGATTTACAGACGTCTCTTTCCCCATGTTAGTCAATGGGAGAAAGTTGTTTTGGGCCAGGTGACGTCACGGACTGATACGGGAGTTGCAGTACTGACGTTTCGACACAACGAATGTTGGACACAGAGTCCGGCGCACTTCCGGCTTGGTTTGGCCAACAGTATCCAGCTGCAACCGCAGCAGCAAGACGGTACACGACACGCCCTCTACACGACACGCCCACCTGACACGACACTACGGTGGCTGAGAGACATTAGGCATGTTTGAGATGAGCGAGACCGACGCAGACCTGCGCAATTGCGATCGCCGTCTCTGGAGGCTCGACTACATGAGACGTTGAAATCTCGCGGGACAAAGACGCCGGCAGCCTTGAGAGCGAGGCGGAGCAGTTTCTCTCCACGAGCTGCAGAAGCGAAATGCTTGATGGGAAACAACTCGCTGGTATATCAAGCTGAGCGCTCATTAGGCGCGTTCACACCGGAGTACTTTTACCCGTACTTTTCCCGCTTAGTTCCGTTAGTGCCTGGAATGTTGCGTTCACACCAAAAAGAGTACTTAGTTCCGAGAACTTTTACCCCCATTTTTAGTGCCTGCTAGAGAGGTGGTACTATCCTGGGGAGAAAAAAGTACCAATTTCGATTGGCTGGGCGAATTGCAAACCACGCCCCGTAAAACTCTGAAAAGTTTTGTGAAGCCGCCATTGTATTTGCTGGCATTAGCATTATTAGCATTAACATTAGCCCCACGCACCAACGGAAGCTGCTGGGAGTCCCAGCAGCTTCTTACTGAAGCCAGTCCCCAACTCCGGGGACCTCCGGCCGGGAACTTCGGATGGCAGTATACGCTGTGGAGAATTGAAGATTATATTCATCTTAATGTCACCCATATATAAGAAGTGTGTTACATTTGAAATGGCAGAAAGTCTTGTTGCAACTTCCAGATATTGAAAGAGGCCCCTGGAGTTTCTCTGGTAATTATCAATAGTAGCAGTTAAAGGTGACCTATCATGCTATATTTAAATGATATAGTGTATGACCATACCTATATAAGGTATATTTATACATTTTATTTTTCAAAATACCAAACAGATCATTTTTTAGCCATGCCTCGTTTCGCTCATTTTCGCTTTATTCCAAACCTGCCTATGAAAATTCTGAGCAGCAGCTGACCACGCCCCCAGCAGAAGAGCCGGCGAGAGTCACGTTACCATGCTTGCTGTGATTACGAGTGTGGAATACACATGTCATCTCAGAGCAATGCATGTGTTCAAGCATATTATCAATTTGATCCAGAAACTGAAGCAGCGGAGGTTTTGGTGGAGGTGCAAACATCTCGGTTGCAGCAGGACGTTTCTGAATGGTTAGTTGACAAGCTGTTGTCCCTATTTATTTTTACTCTGTTACGATGCTTGCTACTTATTCCATTCATATTTTGGCTAATTAGCAAGAATGCAATGTGTACAGTTTGTAACTTAGAGTTTGTAACGCAAACACAGCGATACATATATATATTTATAAAGGGAGACATTCATATTTTCAGCATATATACAATGGCCTCATTGCGTTTAATAGTTTACAGTCCTTTTCTTCCAACATCGTGCAACAACCGTTGGAAAGTTCAATAACTTAGGGTGATAAAAAGTATAACTCCAACACCTCAGTTGTCAGCAATGTGTGTTTCATGTGTTTTAAAAGCTCAGTTATTGACTTCTTTCTAAAGGGGTACATGTGCAACTTGCACCACGATGCCTTCTGAACCGGAGCATGTGCTGCATGGAGATACCACACGTAACATTAGCTTCACTAAGTTGTCTGTTTAGAGAATACATTTTTCACATGTCATTCAATATATGTTTATCACACTAGGTGTAAAGACGGATGCAGGAACATGAGGACTCTGTAACCTGTGTGGTGGACCATCCTGGATTTGGTTTTGACTGAAATTGTAAAACGAATGCTAATATTGTTCATGGAAATAAATACTGGTGTATATGGCTTTATGCAATCTTTCATTCTGTCATTGTACATGTACTATTATATACTACACAGCAATGGCAAAACACACCCATGTGTACGACAACAAGTCCACACACAACCTTATGCTTTTGAAATCAGAATATTCTTTACCCATCCAAACATGAATAATCACGACACATTTGATATCAACTCGGAACTTTATTGTCAAAATCAACGGTTATTTGAATCAGGATCAGAGTGGTGATTCCGGCCTGCGTTGTCCTCTGATCCGTGAAATGTCTATGTTGGGTTCAGACAGCAGCCAAATTGAACCGTGTAGCATACCCGGCGATGACCTCCTCCCTGTCAGGTTGCTCATAATGGTGCAGGGTCCACAAAGACTTGGTCGAAGATGAGGTCCATCAAGTTGGCCACGTAGCCTGTGCAATGTTAAAAAAAGCACAACAAAAAAAGTGGTTTAGATTAGTATGCATGTCGTCAACAACAACATACCAGGGCTTTAGCTCCGTTTTACTCGTGGTATGTGTCCCCTCGCATACATACATACAGTGTTGTATCCTAACACACCCCCATTTATATTCATGTGCGCAAACAAGTAAACATGCAAAAGCTTTTCCATATAACGCTGCAAAAAACGGCATGTCTCATTAGCGTAGCGTAGCTTAGCTTACAGATCGATGATATATGATCGTTCTTACAGACTACAATCACAAAAGCTTTTACATAACGCTGGAAAAAACGGCACTTACCTCCAGAAGATTACGTTTGTTATTATAACTTACTCAATATGATTTTTTAGAGGATACAAAATACTAATACATAGGAGAATAAATACTTGTGTTATCGGCTAGGCTAGGCGTGGCTTTACAGCCTTCACACAGATCGCCATTACGGCAGTCTGAACATGTTCGCAAATGCCTGATAATTAAAATAAAAGACAAAGCAAAGACTGCGGAGCGTACAAAATAAAATGTTACAAGAACATATAAACACCTAACCGATTACTAGTTGGGGTTGAGGCGACATTGATACGGCGAAGCTACATGCTACATGCTACATACTACAAGCTAGATATAGCTTTATCAGGAAAAACACCGCTAAATAAAAACTTACAGCTTCAGAATTGGATGTGTCCTCACTGGCCTGGTCCCGGATGGTTGGTATTGATCCCGGGTGTAGCATTAGTTTGGAGGCATATCCGTGTTGGACTTGAGAGAAGTTCATAAACATGTCCGTGGTAAAATGTTTGGAACACACACACAGAAATCTGCCGGGGTCTTCTGGCACATGTCCCTTGAAAATGAAGTCTAGCCACAGATTATTCTCTTTTTGCACTGATGGCATTGCATGCAGTCCCCTGTTCCGAGTCTTGCAGCCAACAACAGCACAACGTTTAACTGGCTTAGACATCCTAGCAAGAGCAGGCAGAAACACAGATGTGACTGGGGTTGATTTAGCCTGCCGATAGCCTATATGCGAATGAGAGGTTTGGCAATGCACGTGGCCGTGGCTCATTCCCCTGATAGGTGGAGAGTTGACCAATAAGCGGAGTACGTCTTTGTAACGTAGAAAAGTGTCGGAATGTGGATCCATTTTTTTCAGATCCGTTGCAGCCCCTTTTTTAGAGATTTGGCGAAGGAGGAAAATAGAGAGGGTTGTGTTTTCTGACACTTGGCGAGTTCCCTGGAACACCGGGGACACATAATCATGTATAAAAGACGTACAAAGGTGCATTTTGCATGATAGGTGCCCTTTAAGTGAATACTGTTCAAACAATACCTGTGTTTTGTATTGATTTCTCTGTTTTATCCTTTCATAAATGTGAGGACTAAACTTGCTCCAAACATTCTGGGGTGCTTGGAGTACAACAGGTATTATTGCTCTGTGGGGGAGGTGTAGGTATGCAGGACAGTGGGCGAGGTGGATGAGAGTACCTTCTGCTTAAGATCTCCAGTATATCATGTTTCAGGGAAGTCTACATATCTTGAATAGTATATGTGTGTGTTTAATTACTTTGTATTCTTAATAAGCAGTCTGTGTAACCAGAAGCTGGAAATATGAGAGTATTAATATGTATTATCTTTGTGAACAAGGGGATATTCTTTTGACAGCTCAAGCCTCTGGAATGTGCAGAAAAGTGTATGTGTGAAAGTCTATGCAGGAAAGTGAGATAACGGACACCAGATGTATTTTGCTACGACTTCAGAGACACTTGTTTATTATCTGCCTGGCTCGCGCTGATTCGCTAAGAGAAGCCATCTTTTTTACATCTCCCAATGAGATAAACTGACCACAGCTCCTCCTGTTTTGTTTTCTGCATGTAAGCCTATTCTGGCTTTTAGTTCGTTCTCTTTTGCTCCTGCCGTCAAGATGAAAGGTTCTCCCGGCATTTGGACCAGGGCAGGGGTGGGCGTACCCCTTTGAAAGTGTAATGTATTCTTACCGTTTATCATTAAAACAGATTATTGTTTAACCCCTATCCTGGTTGTTTTGAGGTTTCCTTCTTTTAAAGCAAACTCATATAGGATCGGCGCGGAGCAGAGATATCTGCTCCAACAACGCCTTGAAGTGGTTTGCGGCCTGCCAGTAAACCCAAAGCAGAAGAAGAAGAAGAAGTGACGTCAGCGGCTTCATTTGCGTAATCTTCCCTCAGGGAACTTATTCCGGTGTGAATGCGATCTGTACTTAGTTCCATTGGGGTACTAAGTGCTAGCACTAAGAGCTGGGCACTAAGTACGGCAAAGTACTTGGTGTGAAAGCGGCTCTTGGTGGGTTTTACCCGGTGCTGGTGATGAAACTCTCCAATTGGCTCCGCAAAAGTTTGTTGTTGTTTTGTGTCAATTTTACGTCGCCACTTCCATTCACATTTTTCATCATTCTTCCACAATGTTTATCATCGTGAAATTAATATCTATATATTTTATACTATACTTGCACTGCTTACCGTTTTCATACTTTATATATCTTAGCATATTCATACACACTGTTAATACTGTTCATACTGCTCATAGGCTACTGTGTGTATATCTAGTGTATTCATACCCCTCACTGTTTATTCATCATTCAATTAATTCTATATTTTATTCTGTAGATTGTGTACATTACTTTTCACTTTACTGCTTTTTGCACTCCTGGTTAGAAGCTAAACTGCATTTCATTGTCTCAGTACCTGTAATCTGTGCAATAACAATACAGTTGTATCTAATCTTGAGCAGGAACAATTTACTTAGTACATATCTGACATTAACGATTAAACACATTTGTGCATTCTTTATAAATGCAAACTGGTCAAGACCACTGACGGAAGTAGTTCTGTCTTTTACATGTAGGATTCAACCCCCCTTGTATTGATTTGTTTTAAACGCCAACGCAATTTCGGCCATTGCAAACCGAGTCAAGCCGACTCTGAGCTGTCCGACTTCAGGCGAGCTTTTTGAGACCCCCCCCCGGCTGCAATCGGCTATTCTCGTCTACTTTCGAGGCGAGCCGCAGCTCATCTCAAACAAGCCTAGTGATACCGTACATGGCAGATTAAAAACAAATTGCAAATGTTATTGTAGCGTTTTGAGCAACTATTTGGCAAATTAATGAATAACCTAGTCTATCCGTTTGAGACACAACAGTATAGGACTTTAAGCACAAATCATTGTCTAATTAATACATTAAAACAAAAAGGGGGCTTAGTAAACTTTATTTTTATTTTTTAGTACATATAAAATATAGGTAATAATGAGATCATCTATTAATTATCTATGTCTAACTGCTACACATGTATTTATACAGAGATGTAGATATTTATTAACATCTAAATGTAGTTGTTAAAGGTTTTAAGATATAAATAATTACATCATGGGGTCATTAAGGTTTCAAACAGTTTCATGTAAGGTAAGGCAAGGCAAGGCAAGTTTATTTATATAGCACTTTTCAACACAAGGCAATTCAAAGTGCTTTACAAAAAAAAAATGAAAGACATTAAGAAAATGGCATTTAAAATCAGTCATTAAAAAGAAAAGCTAGTAAAATAAGCATTAAAAGAAAAAAAATACATGGATAAAAGTTACAGTGATAAAAGTTACAGAGCAGTCTAAGATATGAATAGTTCAATTAAAAGCAGCGACAAAAAGAAAAGTCTTCAGCCTGGATTTAAAAGTAGTCAGAGTTGCAGCGGACCTGCAGGTGTCTGGGAGTTTGTTCCAGATATTTGGAGCATAATAACTAAACGCTGCTTCTCCATGTTTAGTTCTGACTCTGGGGACAGAAAGCTGACCAGTCCCTGAAGACCTGAGAGATCTGGATGGTTCATAATTTAGCAGGAGGTCAGAAATGTATTTTGGGCTTAAACCATTCAAAGCTTTATAAACCGGCAGCAGTATTTTGAAATCTATTCTTTGACACACAGGAAGCCAGTGTAAAGACTTCAGAACAGGAGTGATGTGATCCACTTTCTTAGTGTTAGTGAGGACTCGAGCAGCAGCGTTCTGAATAAGCTGCAGCTTTCTAATAGATTTTTTAGTGAGACCTGTGAAGACACCATTGCAGTAGTCGAGTCTACTGAAGATAAAAGCATGGACAAGTTTTTCCAAATCCTGCTGTGACATTAGTCTTTTAATCCTAGATATATTCTTTAGGTGATAGTAGGCTGATTTAGTAACTGTTTTAATGTGACTGTTGAAACTCAGGTCAGAGTCCATGACTACACCTAGATTTCTGGCTTTATCTGTTGTTTTGAACATTGCAGACTGAAGCTCAGCGCTAACTTTTATACGTTCTGCCTTGGCTCCAAAAACCATTACCTCAGTTTTATCTTTGTTTAATTGGAGAAAGTTCTGACACATCCAGTCATTGATTTGTTCAATGCACTTACTCAGTGTTTGAATTGGAGCATAGTCTCCTGGTGAAATTGTTACGTACATTTGTGTGTCATCCGCATAGCTATGGTAACTTATTTTGTTGTTTTTCATTATCTGAGCCAGTGGTAGCATGTAGATGTTAAAGAGAAGAGGCCCCGAGATGGAGCCTTGAGGAACCCCACATGTCATATTTGTCAACTCAGATGTGTATTTACCTATACAGGGGTAGACATTAAGGGTAAAAAGCCACTGGCCCTCCGGGCCGGTGGAATTGTATTGTCACTGGCCCCACCATTGTAACCACTGGCCCGGAGCATTCGTCCAAAAAAAAATATATCGACAAATAATGAAGAAAATTAGCACATTTGTTGCAATAGTAATTTATACATTACTACTTGTACTACAACATTTGAACAATCAGTTCTTCCTCATTTGTTCATATTTGGTTTATTAAAATAATGATATTGTGGTCATTGTTAAAAAATGTCTGCTATTATTATGAGTATTATTATTTGTATAATGCACTTTCTGCCATCCTGTCATTAGGAGTTAGACATGTAATGGCTATAGATTAGATCCTTCATTATCCTAAACTGCTGGGACATTTCCCTAAACCCAATACCTTTTATATTTTCTACTCTTCACTTACTTGTCAGCATAGGTCGGCATTGATGTACAGAGCCGACAGAAGACCTTGTTTATATTGGCATCGTATTGAGAGGTGCAGCCAGTGACGCGTCCTAAAACCAGGAAGTAAGCTGCTGGTTCCCTCGACAAAAAGCAGTGAGATTTCTCCATAGGGTTTTGGAAGATAGCTCGAAATAAGGTCTGTGGAAACTAACCTGTTTGATAAATGCACGTTTTGTTCAGCCGGATAATCTCCACATGTCTACCCTACTTTTATAATTTTGGAATCATAAATCTAATCGATAGATTATAAAAGGGTTTTAGGACGCGTCACTGCACCACTAGAAGCCAACTCCATCGATCAAGCTGAAACTTTCTCTCCCTTTTCTTCTCATGCTCCCTGTCACTCTCCTTTAACTCCTCCGGTGACTTTCTTTTA
Source organism: Harpagifer antarcticus (assembly GCA_902827135.1). NCBI lineage: Eukaryota > Metazoa > Chordata > Actinopteri > Perciformes > Harpagiferidae > Harpagifer > Harpagifer antarcticus. The sequence goes on from CADEHL010001287.1 coordinate 4,271,793, forward strand.
TTTGAAAATTGTTTTCTGCTCGGCGCTTGGCCGGTTACCGCTGGTATTAAAAACATTTTGGCGAATGGTTAGGTGGCGCGATAGTCTGTAGTGAAGGAGCGCGCTCACGGGAGCCTGCTCGCGCTGCGCTCCGCAGCAAACAGCTGTTTGCTTTTCACCCAACAACGACAACCGACTCACGGAACGCTATGTTGTAGCGTTAATAAACTAACCAATTTAACTAAATTGCTAGTCAAAATACCAATACCACAGGAAAAAAAATTTTTTAAACAATATTTTTACTGGCCCGAGCGGGCAAGTGGAAAGTACGTTATGCTGGCCCGGGGTGTCTAAATAGTGCTCCCGGGCCAGCGGGCCAATTATAATGTCGAGCCCTGCTATAGAAACAAAGTTGTTTCTGTCCTTTAAGTAGGATTCAAACCAATTTAGAACTGTTTCCGAAAGTCCCACCAAGTTTTCCAGTCGGTCTAGTAATATGCTGTGGTCAACAGTGTCAAACGCAGCACTGAGATCTAATAATACTAACACTGAAGTTCTGCCACTGTCTGTGTTTAAGTGGATGTCATTAAAGACCTTTACAAGAGCAGTCTCAGTGCTGTGGTTTGGACGAAAGCCTGACTGGAACACATCGAAACCGTTATTTAAATGCAAGAAATTACTCAACTGTTGAAAAACAACTTTTTCAATGATTTTACCTAGAAATAGGAGGTTTGATATGGGCCTGTAATTGTTCATTACTGAAGCATCTAGATTATTCTTTTTTAAGAGCGGTTTAATGACTGCAGTTTTCAGGGCCTTTGGAAAAATACCTGAGTGAAGAGATGTGTTTACTATATGAAGTAGATCTGAGGCCATGCAACGAAAAACATCTTTGAAAAATCCTGTTGGAATAATATCAAGGCAGCAGGAGGAGGATTTCAGAAGTTGTATAATGTCCTCTAGGTTTTTATCATTAATCTGATGGAATTGTGTCATGGTGTTTGAATTGATATTAGGTGGACATAAGGACAACACATTTGCTGTACCTGATGCAGAGGCACTGACTGCTTGTCTGATTTTCTGAATTTTGTCAGTGAAAAAGGAGGCAAAATCATTGCACGCCCTGGTGGATAGAAATTCAGAGGCTACTGACACTGGGGGGTTAGTTAGTCTTTCGACGGTAGCAAACAAGGCACGTGCATTGTTTTTGTTTTTGGTAATGATGTCAGAGAAGAACGATTGTTGTGCATTTTTCAATTCCAAATTATAAAGGCCAAGTCTCTCTTTATAGATTTCAAAGTGCACCTGGAGATTTGTTTTTCGCCACCTGTGTTCAGCTTTTCGACATTCTCTTTTTTCTGTTTCACGGTCATGGCCTGAGTAAACATTTCCCTAGTATTTTCAGTTAAATATCGCTTTGTGGTAATCTCTTTTTGAACATTTTTGTGAACAGAAATAGAGTTCTCAAAGAAAACACAGGAATGGTCAGAGAGTGCAACATCAGTCACCACAACCTTAGAGATATTCAGACCCTTTGAGATAATTAAGTCCAGTGTGTGCCCCTTATTGTGCGTGGGCTCCGTCACATGCTGAGTCAGTCCATAGCTATCAAGAACACAAAACAATTATTTTGCTCCTCTGTCCTGGGAGTTGTCAACATGGATGTTAAAATCACCAACAATGACTAGACGGTCAAAGTCAATACACACTATAGACAGCAGTTCAGTAAAGTCATCAAAAAAGCTTGCACAGTATTTGGGTGGTCTATAGATATTTAGGAACAGAGCTCGAGAGGAGCATTTCAGCTGAAGGGCCACATATTCAAAAGAATCAAAGTTCCCATAAGATGTCTTCCTGCATTGAAGGGAATCATTGAACAGAATAGCAACTCCACCCCCTTTCTTATGCATTCTTTCCTGACTCATAAACTAAAGTTGGGAGGGGTTGATTCGATAAGAACAGCTGCACTGTTATTTTGTTCAATCCAAGTTTCTGTTAAAAACATAAAATCGAGATAGAGAGGCGAAGTCCCTCCCCTTCCGGGAGCCTCCATGGGACCCCGGAAGCGGAAAATTATACATTGAAGTCAATGGAGAGAGAAAGGTTATCTTTTGATCCCGTTTGAATTGTGCCACGAATGACACATATGATGTTTGTAAATTTAAAAGAACATTTTGAAAGTCAAAAAAATATAAATGTGTCGTAAAACTTTGAAGTTACACATTTTTTTGTGTGAAACCGCTCAGTGAACTACAGGTCTCTGGTCTCGCACAATACGCGTCACCATCACAAAGACGGCCGTCACGTTAGCAAATTTCACCTGTTTCTTTCAGAATGAGGCGAAAAGTATAAAACGAGTTGAACATCACTACAAGTCTGGGCATGTTGAGAGCTGTACATACACGAAAGGGGAGTTAGTCGGTTCTGTAAGAGCAGCGGGACCGGCTTTACAAGGTTTCGGTGAGTAATATGAGTGCAATGTGTAACGTTAATGTCAGCTAGCTAACATTAACTAACAAGGTACACTAACCTGTTTTGTTTTAGTAACTAGTTTTCTCCTTAAGAACTTTGTGGTCTCTGTGTATGCTGTGGATAACATTAGTGTTCACAAGAACAAGGTACACTCCCGTGTTTTGTTTTAGTTGCTCTTCAGATTGAAGCGGCCAGTTTTATATCGACTATACTGTATGTGTCATCTCCTTTTACATCTCGTTGTGTCATTTGAGTTTATTTGCTGTGTGTAGAATCAAGGATTTTGGTTATCTAGGCACAGCTGTGTGTGACTCCCTCTGGTGCACTGGTATGTGTTTTCCTAATGTAGAGAGCATTGATTAATTAATAAACTACACACTGAGTCTAGATCCTGACCAAATCCTTTTTTATTGTTGATCAAATGTTTTTCAAAAATGTATTCATACACATTTAGAAAAATACAATGTACAATCACAACCAATACAACACAAATTACAAAAAATACAGAAAAAACAAACAATAACAACAATCAGACAAGAGGACAAAGCTATGGAAAAATAAAACCTCCCACCCCCAGATCCTGACCATCCTTGTATTATTGCTCCTTCAATCTATTATAGCATGCTAACAAATGGTACTTACTTTATTTTTACAGATCTGCATGGGAGACGATGGCGCGATGCAGAGCGCTGTCTGTGATTGTGCACGGGGGATGTATAAATGCAGCCACGCTGCAGCATTGGCAATATTTGCCAAGTGGCAGATCAGCTCCACAGATGTTGAGTGCCAGTGGAGGAAGCCTGGCACTTCCAAAGTAGTCCAGCCGGTGTCTCAACTTTACCAACAGCGAGAGGAGACATACAACCCACTGGCCAGAGACATCGCCAACTGTCAACTGGGGGGTTGTAAACGAGGGGTGAAGGCTTTTGTGCAGGCCTATCGGGGGACAGTGATCGACTCTGGTCTCTTTGTGAGTGAGTCGGGTGTTTTGGGAGCATCACCCGATGGACTTGTGCAGCCATCTGCCCTGCTGGAGGTGAAGTGTCCACACAGCCAGAGGAACATGACCATCGCGGAGGCAGTCCAGTTACCATCCTTTTGTCTCCGTGAGGAGGGTGGGTCTTACATTCTCAAGGAGAATCACCCATACTGGCTCCAGGTCCAAGGGCAGCTGCACATCACAGACCGGAGTCTCTGCTACTTTGTTGTGTGGACCCCGAAGGAGGCGATCATCATCCCCATCCCCAAAGACCCTGCATGGCATGGCAATCTCCTCCTGGAAAAATTCTACACCCAGCATATGCTCCCTGTGTTGGCCAGTAGAGAGGAGGACATTTAAATAAACATACTCTTAACACCCTTGGACTCTGCGTTGTGTTTCGTATGTGTGATGGGGTGTTATGCCGAGGGGAGGAAAACAGGACACAGCAGATTGGGATTGTGGTGGAGATGCTGAGCAGTTATTTAATTGTTGCATGTAATTATTATTATACTGCGTGCTTCTTAGTTATTCCATCTTTTGCTGTAACATGGATCTGTATGTAACTCTATATTTACTTGTTATCTACCACACTTCCTTCATTATACATGATGGTGTATATAGGATATATATATTTGTATACATATCTGTAAATTGTATAATTTTATTTTTCGTATTTGGGATTGTTGGAAACGTCTTTTTGATCTCTCTATAAACACAAACTGAGTAAGATTGACAATAAAGTTGACTTTGAAAAATAATATATATATTCTTTATGAAAATAGTTGACTGTTGGAGAAATGAATCCAAATGAAACGTTGGACTGAACTACAACTACGCCTTTAAATCTCTACGGACTGTTTTACAGTGGGACGGCTAGTTCCTATCTTTAAAAATGTATTAGTTTTTTCTCAGAACAGATTTGATTTTCTGAAGTTAATTTAACTTTGGCGACCATGTAAGGTCATTATTAAAAGGTACAATCAATTTGTTTAGGGTTGACTAAAATAATGAAAAACATTTCATTTGGATAATTTACTGACAGAATAAGAAACTCGATGATGCTCTACTCACCTGTTCCCTTTTTATAAAGTGAAACAGTTGAAACGATAGATTTTAGTAAACTTAAAAACAACCTTCTCCAAAAGCTATCAAGGAATATACCGAATACTTGTTTTAGAACTTTATTACATATTTTTATATAAATAGTTTGAATGATCCATAATTGACAGAAGCTTGTGTTTACACTGACCTGTTACTCATATATTAATGTCTTTGTAACTTCAGTAAACCACTACCTCACGAATTTCTTTCATTCATCACAGTTCAGTAAACTAAGTGATACATGAACCAGTTTAATCATTATAACAACTTGGACTGCAACTCTTTGAAACTGTGTGGCTCTTAAAAGAGCCGTTGTGTTTGGGTGTGCTGGTCTCAGGTCAGTCTAAGCCCTCTCTCAGCTGGATGTCCTTGGGCATGATGGTGACCTTCTTTGCTTGGTTCATCTTACTGGGGGGAGCTACATGGATGTCGGTGCAGTCCACAATCATTTTGCAGTTGAAGGCAGAATGAATTTATTATTGACTCAGAATTAAGCAAAACTTCATGTCATACAATACATTGACTTTATTTGTAATTGTGTAAAAACATATGAGCATTGATTAGCGAGCAGGACCTGCAGGAACAGAGAATGGTGATGGATGGAGCTGGGAAGAGAGAAGAATAAAGAAAACAGATCAACTTTAATGTCGGATATTAAAAATTCAATTTCAAAACAAGTTGCCGCTCCTACAGTTTTCTAGTATGTAAAGATGATTTCACATGACCTATGCAAAATATCACACTCAATACATGTGTGTCTCTGGGGGGTGCATTGTGCCTTTGATGTATATAAATAATATACCATAACCAAATACTATTACGTACAGTGGAAATCAGGTTGCCAGAGCAGGTCAGTCCAGTGTGCATGTTCCTCAGGGTCTCAGCAGTTACAGGTGAGGTAAAGAGAATAAGGTCAGTAACACAGGGTTGCCAACTCTCACGCATCTGGCGTGTGACACACGCTTTCACTCTCAATCTCACGCTCTCACGCTGCCCAAACTATTCTCACGCCAAAAACAAGAATACCGAAGACTAGAAACGGTGTTGAAAACTTTTGTCACGTAGTGATCGTCTTCTCAATAGAACATCTTTGATAATGTCTTCTGGCCAATCAGAATCAATATAACGGCGTGGTGTTGTTGCAGGAAGTCCCGACGGAGAATACTTTTGCTGTAGTACATCTCTATATACATCGATACAACATTACGTGTCGATAGAAATCAACACGTAATGAAATAAGACCCCACGGTTTGATGATTGATAGGTGTGTGGGCTGTCTTTCATTTTGACACACAGAACAATGGGGGCTATCCACCCTTATCCACAATGTAAAGTCATTCACACAGCCTCTTCCCTCTTCTCTCTGTGAGGAGCAGCAGGTTCAGCTTTCAGAACAAAGTAACACAAAACTAAAATGGCATTCATTTTTTAAATATGTCGTGTAGTAATAGATTTTTTTTGTTCTCCTCAATAGAGTACCAGAATGTGTATTTTATGTTAGTATTTCAAAAAATCTCCTGGGGGACAATCCCCCCAGACCCCCCTGCAGGGGTTGGGTTTTCAGCATGTCAACTCTTTCACCTGTGGAGAAATTGCAGGATTGGCTCCATGTCGCAAGACAAATGTGCCTTTTTATTTCATACAGTTCAATTTGGATTGAGACAGGGAACCCTCACGCGTGGCGTTTCACTGTCAAGGGGAGTGTGTAATTACATTGCAAATACTGACTTGAGCCCCACCACTGTATGGGTTAGCTCTACCATAAGGTGCATTCACACCGCAGTACTTTTCCCACAAAGGTTCATGAGAACTTAGTTCATGAGAACTCTTTTGTCGCGTTCACACCAAAAAGAGCGGTACTAAAATTAGTTCATGAGAACCTTTTTACCCCCACGAAAGTCCCTGCTAGAGAAAATGTGTTAATTGCACTGCGTTACTTAAGATGAAATGACAGAATCCAAAAACATGAAGTTTTCTGCTAGAGAGCAGGGACTTTCGAGCGGCTCTCTTGTGAGAAAAGAGCTATATTTCTGATTGGCTGGGCGGATTGCAAATAGGGTTGCCAACCGTCCCGTATTAGCCGGGACGCCCCGTATTTGAGCCAAAAGGGGCGTGTCCCGTACGGGACTTTGTTTGTCCCGGACTCCCGTGTAAAGAGAAAAATAAAAAATATTTTTCTGTTTGCGCGCAATTCAGTGTGTCTGGCTGCGTGCCTGTGTGTTTGTGTGCTGTATGCGAAGGGCGCTAGGACCGCTCAGTTGACAGGGCAGGCACAATGCTCGCTCGTGTGTGTGTGTGTGTGTGTGTGTGTGTGTGTGTGTGTGTGTGTGTGTGTGTGTGTGTGTGTGTGTGTGTGTGTGTGTGAGATTTTCTCCGGTGGGCCGCGGGCGGCGGGCGCGGCATCATTGTTTGTGTGGCATGTCAGCCTGTTCAGTCGTGTGGGAAAATGAGCCCTGCCGGTGGAGGAGGTGATAATGAAAGAGGAGAAGATAGAGAGGATGTGGTTCTGGGCCCTGGCCCTTCTAAAAAGAAAAGACTTGTGTCTTACAACAAACAGTGGGAAGAAAAACACAGTTGGGTAAAGCCCGTGAGTGGAGGTCTGTCTCGAGTCTTCTGCACCTTGTGTCGGAGGGAGTTTTCAATAGGTCACGGTGGAGAAAACGACCTGAAACAGCATGCTAGCACAGCACAAGCGAGCACCACAAAATAAAGGTGCATCAAATATAACTAAATTCTTCGGCAGTTCAACTGCAGAACAAGACAAAGTTGCTGCATGTGAGGTAACATCAGTGTATCACACAGTTAAGCATGGTTTGAGTTACAACAGCATGGACTGCAGTAATAAGCGGGCAAGTGCCATGTTTAGTGATTCGAACACTGCAAAGAAAATGCAATGTGGAAGAACAAAGGCTGAGATGATAACAGTAGGGCTGTACCCGAATATTCGACTATTCGAATATTCGTTCGTTGGCCAACTATTCGGGTTTCAATTTCATTATTCGGATATTCTTTTTTTTATTTTTTTTCCAAAAAATGTTTTTTTCCCCTAAATGTATGCTATCAATAAAGGCGAATTTCCATATTCTTATACTATATTTATACTTTTGAATTGCACTGTTAAAATGCGGAAATATATACAATCTCAGCCTGTGCTCCTGACATCGCGTTCACTCACAGTCACGAACGCAAACGGCACGCTTCTCCTTGCTTCACATACCTGAACACAAAATGCCGAAGACTCCAGCTGTGTGGGACCATTTTAAATTGGACGACGGTAAGAAGAAGGCAGTGTGCCAAATATGCGACAAGAAACTGGCCGGTGGCACAACAACTCTGAAAAGTCACCAGATGCTGTAAGTAGTAGCCTAGCTTAGCTTAGCTGTTGTCAAGTTGCCATGATGAAGCTGCGTTATCCGCCGTTTAAACAGTAACGTTACACATGATAAAATCGTGCTCTTACTATCCTTGGAAAATAGTTGCAAGCAAGCAACCGAATTGTTTTTTTATATTAGTTTTTCAATTTTATCCGAATAGTGAAAATAATAGGAGCGATGTGGGAACATCTGGGGCTAAGGCAATTATTGGCATACAGTTCGTTCATTTATTTTTCGTTCTTCATTTATTTAAATACCGTTTACTGTTTACGCCTATATCCCCGGCGCTGCACTGCGGCTGGGTTAAATGCAGAGGACACATTTAGTTTTAATGTATGCGAGTACTGAGACAATAAATAAATATAAATCGTAATAGTATGCTCTTTCTGCGCTTCTGCTTAACAGTGTGTTGTCAGGTGTCTCGGAGCGTGTTATGAAAAAAAATCTCCGCACCGAATATTCGAATATTCGCTGCTGATTACTACCGAATATCCGGAGCCCGAGAAATGGTATTCGGGACAGCCCTAGATAACAGCCAATGTGCTTGGCCCCAAAATTGTTCGGGATATTCTAAAAGAGCTGTGTCCTCCTCCCACCGAGGTCGCAGCAGGTGAGGAGGTGGAGTAACTAAAAAAGTAACTAAATCCGCCAGAAACCCGAAAATCTTTGCACGCACTGGCGCGGGGGACACATGCATGTGTCCCGTTTCTCCATTTCTGGAAGTTGGCATCCCTAATTGCAAACCACGCCCCGTAAAACTCCCAAAAAGTTTTGTGAAGCCGCCATTTTATTATCCTCGCATTAGCATTATTAGCATTAGCATTAGCCCAGCGCAGAAACGCAGAGAGACTAACTTATGGCAACACAAAATAAAACATGGGAGCGGTGGAGATGAGGAGGTGTCGACGTTCTGGCGATTTACTCGGAAGGCTTCAGTAGAAGCTGCTGGGAGTCCCAGCAGCTTCTACTGAAGCCAGTCCCCAACTCCGGGGACTTCCGGCCGGGGACTTTGGGCGGCAGTATACGCCGTGAAGTGGTTTGCGGCCTGCCAGTAAACCCAAAGCAGAAGAAGAAGAAGTGACGTCAGCGGCTTCATTTGCCTAATCCTCCCTCAGGGACTTATTCCGGTGTGAACGTGATCTGTACTTAGTTCATGAGAACTAAAGAGTTCTCATGAACTAAGTTCTCATGAACCTTTGTGGGAAAAGTACTGCGGTGTGAATGCGCCTATAGATTACCCAACACAAATACTCTGGAGTCGCAACTGCCGACCCGTATTGCGCATGCGCAGATCTAAGATCCAGTAGAAATTATAAACAAGTAAAAGTCTGCTGCTTATTGTTCTAGGCCAAAATAGAGTCAAAGAGTATATGAGAGTGAGAGTGTGTTCATTAATATATTTGGCAGTTTGGAGTAAGTCTGTAGGTTTGTTTGTGTGTGTGTGTTTCATGTATAGGCCTCTCACGATAATTAATTTTGTTGGATACATTTTCCCGGAAATTATTGTCGGCACCGTTGTATGACCATTTTAGACCACTGACATAATGATAATATATAATAATAATTCAAGTACATCCTTTCAAACGACTAGTCACATCCTCATGTAAATGGAAATTTATCGAGTTAATTTTTATTTATCGTACGATAAGTCAATGAATTGCTTATCGCGACAGGCACATAATAAAACAGTGGAAACAAACATGTGTTTGACTTTCAATAGTGAATGAAACTTTGTGCCCTTTATAGTCTGTGTCCAATGTTGTGTATTTGTATATATTGTATATATATCCTGTATATATGCTAAGGTCCCGCTGCTGACACGATAGCAGTCATTTTGTGCGCATATGTGTAATTAAACCCATGATATCAAAATCTCACTCCAGCCAGGTACCCAAAGTTGGCAACCCTGCAGTAACAACACTTTAAAGTAACAACACTTTGAATAATTATCTCTTTTAATCATTTTCTCTCAGTAATCACTCAACTACTGTCTTTCCAACAAACAGATTGACTCACCCTCACTATCATCACAATGAAACACGTCCAGAAGAATGTCATGCAAAGCTGCCTGCCTGCCTGCCTTCGACTCTCCCTGAACTGCCTGGTCTTTTAATGTTAAATGTTAACCATTTGTGCAGATAGCATTAAGTAGAAAAGATCGCCGATGCTAATGTGGCGTTAGCCTACCTCCCACCCCCTTAGCACCTGGTGGAGGGTCGATAGGCTACTCTTCAAATGTTTCACAAAATATTTACCATCATGACTACCCTTACTGTTTAACATTTTGGTTTACTTCATGTTAAGGCTAATACAAATGACAAGGTTAAGTAATGTGATGCTAGCTAACGTGCTCGCTACTAGCTAGGTAGCTAACTTGACTATGTTTCATGCAAAACATGTGTATTACCTGATATGTTTGGTCCAACGACTCCTGGTCCTTTCATCAGACGGGAAGCGATAGAACGAGCAAGTGGTATGATCACTTTTGTGATTACAACCTGGTACAAAGCACACAGGCATCTTGTAAAAGTGAATTTATTGGAGCAATCTCTTATATTTATTGGAGGGAATAAATCAGTTATGAGATCTTCTTCTTCTTCTTCTTCTTCTTCTTCTTCTTCTTCTTCTTCTTTGCTTTAATTGCGAGTCGCAACCAGTCTTGGAGCATTATCGCCTATGACATCACTTACGCGACCCAGAATGGGATTTGGGATTTGTAGTCTTTGTAGTCGCGTATTTTTCATAGTCTTATATTTCAGCAGTTTTACGACAAAATGTGACTTTTTTGACATGGAAATGATTGTTTAAGATTGACAAACATCATATGTGTAGTTCGTGGCACAATTAAAACGGAATCAAAACATACGTTTTCTCTCTCCATTGAATTCAATGTATAATTTTTCGCTTCCGGGGTCCCATGGGCCGGAAATAGATGGGCGTGACTTCGCCTCTCTATTGTGCTCAGTGATAAAATCATTGATTAAAAATGTTTTTCCTACCAAAGACCTGACATTTAATAAAGCTAGTTTAAGTTCGTTAAACACACTATCAGTCATGTTTTTTGTAACAAGCTGTGGCTGACATGGAATCACTGCTAAATTAGATAAACTCACACAAACGTTTGAGCGCTTCCTGTGTCTAAGATGATTTACGGCTCTTAATCTATTACCTATCAACACAGATATTGGCAAAGCTATAAGCAGGCAGGGCCCCGGCATGTCCTGGAAAGAGTTGAGAGTGCCATACGCCCTTGAGCCTGGATCCAGCACATATCAGTAAGAGTTTGTTGCATTTTGTACACACACATCCTTATCAGGCTTCGGAAACTTAGTTGATCCCGTTTGTGAATGAATGCTTATTAGAGTTTCGGCTGGAGAGTGCGTGCGGACCTGTCGGTTAGATAACAGGCCTGTGTAAGTCCTGCATCTGTATGATACAAATGTGTGTAAAATTATACGTTATTGGTTACGTTATTATATTGACCACCACACCCCCGACCCAAAAGAAAGGACGTATTATTGGCTTCCCCTAATTTTTTTCCCACGCCACACTACTGCCGTGAAAGGCACAGTATAGGCTATATCAACATTCAAAAATTACAAAGTCGTACAATATATACCATGTGCAGGGGCGGACTGGCCATTTATAATGTCGAGCCCTGCCAATTACCGGCCGGCCCACCTCGTTCGACCGGCCCACTTCAGTACCGGCCCATCGGGATTCGTCCCGAACGTCCCGATGGGCCGGTACTGAAGTGGGCCGGTCGAACGAGGTACAATGGGAGCCAGAGCCTTTTCTTATCAAGCTCCACATTTGTGGAATCAGCTTCCAGTTTGTGTTCGGGCGGCAGACACCCTATCCGTTTTTAAGAGTGCGCTTAAGACCTTCCTTTTTGATAAAGCTTATAGTTAGGGCTGATTAGATTCAGCCCCTAGTTTTGCTGATATAGGCTTAGTTTGTCGGGGGATATCTTACTTCTTCCTTCTCTCTGTCTATACCTGTGTACTCTCATGTTCCGATTAACCCAGCTTCCCCAAATGTCTTTCTTTTTGGTGTCTATATACGCCGGGATCCGGAGTCATGGATGATCCTGTTGCTGCGGTCCTGTGTCCTGGATCGCGAGCCCTGGATCTTAAGTCGTGGCTGTGGTCCTGGATCATAAGTCCTGGATGGATATCCTCGTGGATTCATCTTCCTATTATACACACATGCATTTCCAAACATTTGGACTACCTATGTTGCAAATGTATTATCTTTTCAATTTACACATGGCATCTATTGCACGTCTGTCCGTCCTGGGAGAGGGATCCCTCCTCTGTTGCTCTCCCTGAGGTTTCTCCCATTTTCCTCTTTAAACTGTGGGTTTTCTCCGGAAGTTTTTCCTTGTACGGTGTGAGGGTCTAAGGACAGAGGGTGTCGTATTGTCATACTGATATTCTGTACAAACTGTGAAGTCCACTAAGACAAATGTAACATTTGTGATATCGGGCTATATAAATAAACATTGATTGATTGATTGAAACGCTGCCGTCACCAAAAAAAGTTAAAGCCAAATAGTAAACAAGACTGAAATCAGGAGAGCTTAGCTGGGAGAGGCAGCGGAAACACTGCCATCACCGACCAAGCCGACACCAACCTTTCCGTCTAAGTTTTCTGCGTAGCCGCCCAAAGCTCCTCGGGGACGGGTAGCCCGTAGCCCCAACTGGAATAGTCGAGAAACTGCACGCAGCCGGCTGTATGTGGGGGAATCCTTATATCTGACGTTCCAATGAACGTTTGTAGGTTACAAAAATGCAACCACGGTACTCTCGCGAAGCGAGAAGATGAAAAGGAACCGATCCGCTAATGACGCCGGGCCGGCCTATGTAGCCGGTGTCACGTGGGTCACAGGTGACTTTATTGTTATTAGGTACTCGAACAGCGCATGCGTGCGATGGATATATCCAGTGCTAAAGCACCGCCTCTGGCGGTCAGTAGGGACGAAATAGATCGAGTATGTACCTGAACGAAAAGTATTACAATTACCTCAACATTTAAACAGATGGATCTAAGAAGCAAGAATGCATGGGGATAGGCTTTAGATAGATCCTTTGATCTGAGGGGGTGAGGTGTTATAACAGGTAGGTGTGAAAAGCCCCCCTGTGTAGTTCCTTTGTTGTCTAATTCTTTGATGTGTTGATTAAGGCAGTCTCTTTGAAGTTATGTTGTCTGGCCCCTGCCCCCTCAAACCCCTTTGTAGTCTAAGCTTTTGATGTGAATTGTTATAACAGGTAGGTGTGAAAAGCCCCCCTGTGTAGTGCCTTTGTTGTTTAATTCTTTGATGTGTTGATTAAGGCAGTCTCTTAAAGTTATGCTGTCTGGTCCCTGTCCCCTCAGGGTTGTCTAATCTAATTAGCCTTTGATGTTTTTCCCTTTGATGTGAGGTGTTATAACAGGCAGGTGTGATTTCACACTAGTGTGTTATAAGCCTTTGATGTTAATCTAGGTGTCTCTTTGAAGTTATGCGTGAGACGGTCTAGCCCCCCGCCCCCTCCCAGCACAGGCATCTCCCCCCTTTCTCCACCCCTTCCTTTGGCTATGAGGCTGGCAGATTGTGGGGGGTGGAATTAGATGAAAATAGAAATATGCTCAAAACTAAATAAAAGACAGTAATTTCCATTTACCAAGTCACCTTTCAAAAAAGAAAAATGGCCAAGAGACGCCTGTGACAACTTACCGCCATCCGTCCGGAGCGCCAGTCAAGAAACGAATGCCGCAGCTGTGCGGGGTTCAGACGCCTACAGCCGAGGATCTGCGCACAAACTTATCTCGTGCCCTCTTTTGGTCATGTGCGCACGTTCATGTGTACTGGAGGAGGGGCTCTGTGAGGAAGTGGCAGATTTTTCCCGGTTGTGTATTTTCTAATTCTAGCTCACTCGAGCTGGTTTCTCCAAAATGACCTCCCCCTACCTTTAAGAACAATTAACACACACACACACAGACACACACACACACACACATACACACATATACACACACACACACACACACGTTGGAGTTGGCCTTTGATGTGAGGGTTAGAGATAAGCCTGGGATGTTAATCTATATGTTGATTAAGACACTCTCTGTGAGGTGAGAAGCGAGGGGATGGAGTTAGTTTTTAAAAAAGAAATACGCTCAAACTAAATAAAACAGCCATTCATTTTCACTCACTAAGACACCTAAAAACGTTATTGTCCTCTCTAGATTTGATTCAGGGTTTTGTTTTAAATGATTTGTGCTTGCTAAGGATGTTTCTTAATGGCAGTTTGTGATTTTGAGGCTATTTAATTTAAACAAGGCTGTTTTGAACATTTGACAGATTTATGCTTAATTCTCTCAAAAGGTTACTGAAAGATACACTTTTGTATTTAAAAGCTGACCACTACCATGAAGTACTCTGAGTAGATTTCATTAGGATTCTGACTCTTAATGGCAGTTTGTGATTTTGAGGCTATTTCAGTGAAACAAGGCTGTTTTGAACATTTGACATATTTATGCTTAAATTCTCTGAGAAAGTTACTGAAAGATACACTTTTGTGTTTAAAAGCTGACCACTACCATGAAGTACTCTGTTTGAGTAGATTTCAGCACACAGGGTCTCTACTGTAAACAGAAAAAACATAACATTTTTAAGTATCTAATAATATACTATCCACATAATATACTAGTTTAACCCCTACCAACACAAAAAAAACATTTAATAATTACATGATATTATAAAATAAAATTTAAAAAAGTACTTACCAGAGTTTTTCAAGATCAGATACAGGTCAAGAAAATGCATAAAGGAGGTATGGTGCTGGCTCATTAGCCCTCTCACTCTTCTTAGAATGATCCTGTGCAATTTTTAAAAGTTGAACTCCTATCCCATTATAAACCAAAATAACAATAGCCCTTAATTAACACTAATCATTTAAAAACCCTTACATCTCATTTAGAGAGGACAACTAAAAAGTGTAAGGTGACTGTTTTAAACTAATTCCATCACATATATATATCTTATTTTAACCCTATAATGTATTTACTATAAAGAGTCCTCTCCTGCTGATAATCAGGTATGCTGGTCGCCATGTCTCTGCTTTAAAGAGTCCTTTATTCAGGTGCTTAACGATGCGTCCTTTTGCCCCCCACAGAGTGAAACTTAGTTATCACTATTAAAACCTAAATAAGATCTTTTTTAAATTAATATGAATACCCTCTTTGCAAACAGATACTTCCTTTTAGTTAACAGTTTCAAAAAAACTTGAAAAGAAACATCCTTAGCAAGCACAAATCATTTAAAACAAAACCCTGAATCAAATCTAGAGAGGACAATAACATTTTTAGGTGTCTTAGTGAGTGAAAATGAATGGCTGTTTTATTTAGTTTGAGCGTATTTCTTTTTTAAAAACTAACTCCATCCCCCCGCTTCTCACCTCACAGAGAGTGTCTTAATCAACATATAGATTAACATCCCAGGCTTATCTCTAACCCTCACATCAAAGGCCAACTCCAACGTGTGTGTGTGTGTGTGTGTGTGTGTGTGTGTGTTAATTGTTCTTAAAGGTAGGGGGAGGTCATTTTGGAGAAACCAGCTCGAGTGAGCTAGAATTAGAAAATACACAACCGGGAAAAATCTGCCACTTCCTCACAGAGCCCCTCCTCCAGCACACATGTACGCGCGCACATGACCAAAACAGGGCACGAGATAAGTTTGTGCACAGATCCTCGGCTGTAGGCGTCTGAACCCCGCACAGCTGCGGCATTCGTTTCTTGACTGGCGCTCCAGACAGATGGCAGTAAGTTGTTACAGTCGTCTCTTGGCCATTTTTCTTTTTTGAAAGGTGACTTGGTAAGTGGAAATTACTGTCTTTTATTTAGTTTTGAGCATATTTCTATTTTCATCTAATTCCACCCCCCACAATCTGCCAGCCTCATAGCCAAAGGAAGGGGTGGAGAAAGGGGGGAGAGGCCTGGGCTGGGAGGGGGCGGGGGGCTAGATCGTCTCACGCATAACTTCAAAGAGACAACTAGATTAACATCAAAGGCTTATAACACACCAGTGTGAAATCACACCTGCCTGTTATAACACCTCACATCAAAGGGCAAAACATCAAAGGCTAATTAGATTAGACAACCCTGAGGGGACAGGGATCAGACAGCATAACTTCAAAGAGACTGCCTTAATCAACACATCAAAGAATTAGACAACAAAGGCACTACACAGGGGGGCTTTTCACACCTACCTGTTATAACAGCTCACATCAAAAGCTTAGACTACAAAGGGGTTTGAGGGGGCAGGGGCCAGACAACATAACTTCAAAGAGACTGCCTTAATCAACACATCAAATAATTAGATAACAAAGGGGTGTGAGGGGACAGGGGCCAGACAACATAACTTCAAAGAGACTGCCTTAATCAACACATCAAAGAATTAGACAACAAAGGCACTACACAGGGGGGCTTTTCACACCTACCTGTTATAACAGCTCACATCAAAAGCTTAGACTATAAAGGGGTTTGAGGGGGCAGGGGCCAGACAACATAACTTCAAAGAGACTGCCTTAATCAACACATCAAATAATTAGACAACAAAGGAACTACACAGGGGGGCTTTTCACACCTACCTGTTATAACATCTCACCCCCTCAGATCAAAGGATCTCGAACAATGGGAGGCGGGACTTAGCTCAGATCAAAGGATCTCGACCAATGGGAGGCGGGACTTAGCTCATTTGCATAATTGGGGGCGTGTCCATCTGTCACTTGTTATGCATACTAATGAGACGAAAGGGGTATCATTATAACTACTCGTATAGTAATCATAGATAACACGGCAGGGTCCGTTACAGTTTGTTTACATCTGATTTCAAATAAACAAAGTCTTGGCTTTCAGAATATTAAACTTGTTTCGGCAAATTCAGATGATAAATACAACTTTGAAGCTCGGAAAAGGAAATTGTAGAGGGAAAAGGAGTTTCGAGACAAGCAGCTATTACAAAACATGTCGAAGCTTACAGGTTATTTTAAACCTGTAGGCCAGGATGAGGAGGAAGGACAGATGAGTTCTGTACCGAGCGGCAGCGGTGCCAGCCGCGGGGCCTCGAAGCCAAGTAGGCCGTCTGGTTCTGATAGCGATGGAGTAAGAGGAAAAACAGACAGGAGGGACATTATCTGTTGGAGGAGATGGAGAGGACGACGAGGACTTGCTACGTGGAGGGGAGCCAACGGCAACCGGACAAATACATGAGGGAGGCCCGATACGTTACTCATCTGGAGGAGAGGACCAGGCGCACGTAGAGCAGAGTGGAGAAGTGCGATCACAGAGCCTGCCGAGGCTATAAATGACTTTGATTTGTTGTTTAAATAGGGGGCCTACAAAAACTATCAGCCCCAGGGACTGATGGCAGGTTAAGGCGGGCTTCCCCCCTGCAGGAATTGGGTTTTCAGCATGTCAACTCTTTCACCTGTGGTGAAATTGCAGGATTGGCTCCAGGTCGCCCTTTTTATTTACTACAAGACAAATGTGCCTTTTTATTTCATACAGTTCAATTTGGATTGAGACAGGGAAATAATCTAAACCTCACTCGTGGCATTTCACTGTCAAGGGGGGCGATATAGCGTGTATGTGATTACATTGCAAATACTGACTTGAGCCCCATCACTGTATGGGTTAGCCCCAAGCGGCAAACTCTGGGGAAGAGCCGGGACGCCAATACGGAAGTGCCACACACTGCAGTTCATCTAGTGGCCAGTAGGAGCAGGCTGCAGAAGGAAGCAATTTCCATAGACCCCCATGTTAAAATGCCCAACTTTACAGCAGAAATAAACATGTTTACATCGTTACAAAAAACCATGTTCTCTATATAGTTAGATTCCCCCTTCATGACTACTGTGTGGGGGGTGATTTTTTTCTCAACTTATCTGTTTAATTAATATTAAGCTTTAAAGTTATGCATAAATTAGGGAGTGGTCACTTTGATGGACACGTACATTCCTCACTGTCAGCTAACAGCAACTTGTCCACTCTGCTAGGCTACAACCATAGAGGCTACAACGTTAGTTAGTTGTAGTTACTGTACTTGACCCTTTAGCTGTGTTTGTGGTGATTGTGCCTTTTAGGGAATATTGTTACAAATACCAGACAATTAAAATGTTCCAAGAAGTCTAAAATGATAATATTATACATGTTAACCCCGTTCGCAGGTGTTTGTGTGCTTGGTAGCTTAGCTTGCTTCTTATTAGCCAGCTAAGGACATAACCCTTTATACATACATATACATTTTAGTTTATGATTCAGCCTTGGGTAAGACTTTTATAGTCTATGGCTATGACGCCCATAATGCTAAACGGGAGCAAATGTTATAATAGGGGACCAAATTATCCCAGTGGTGGCCGCCGGAGCTAACGGAGCCGCAGGGGGCTAGCTCCAGCCGGCGTCCCGGAGCTAGCCCACGGCTCCGTTAGGTCCGGGCGGTGGAATCCGTCTTTTCTTAACGTGTGAATGACAAGCATTAAGAATAACAAAATATAGCTAATTCTCTTGCAGATTGTCTCATTTGATTATGAATGTAACGTTTATATAGGGGAACTACACTGTTAGCAGTAACTTGGTATGCATGTATTTCATGTTAGCTTAGCTTCTTAGCCTGAGCTAGCTCTGTTAACTTCCAGTTCGGAGGCAGCAGGTCACGCCTCGGCTCCGGTCTCTTTGCCCTTATTTGGAGCAGGCGGGATTAGACTCTGACGTCACAGTCGAGCCGCTAGTGGCCGACTCCGCCTACTACAGGGTTGCCAACTTTGGGTACCTAGCTGGAGTGAGATTTTGATATCATAGGTTTAATTACACATTATGCGCACAAAATGACTGCCATCGTGTCAGCAGCGGGACCTTAGCATATATATAGGATATATATACAATATATACAAGTACACAATATTGGACACAGACTATAAAGGGCACACAGTTTCATTCACTAATGAAAGTCAAACACATGTTTGTTTCCACGGTTTTATTGTGTGCCTGTCGCGATAAGCAATTAATTGACTTATCGTACGATAAATAAAAATGAACTCGATAAATTACCATTTATATGAGGATGTGACTAGCAGTTTGAAAGGATGTACTTGAATTATTATTATATATTATCATTATGTCTGTCTAAAATGGTCATACAACGGTGCCGACAATATTATCGTTTATCGTAATAATTTCCGGGAAAATGTATCCAACAAAATTAATTATCGTGAGAGGCCTATACATGAAACACACACACAAACAAATCTACAGACTTACTCCAAACTGCCAAATATATTAATTAACACACTCTCACTCTCATATACTCTTTGACTCTATTTTGGCCTAGTAGAACAATAAGCAGCAGACTTTTACTTTTTTATCATTTCTACTGGATCTTAGATCTGCGCATGCGTAATACGGGTCGGCAGTTGCGGCTCCAGAGTATTTGTGTTGGGTAATCTATGGTAGGGCTAACCCATACAGTGGTGGGGCTCAAATCAGTATTTGCAATGTAATTACATACACGCTCCCCTTGACAGTGAAACGCCACGTGTGAGGTTTAGATTATTTCCCTGTCTCAATCTAAATTGAACTGTATGAAATAAAAAGGCACATTTGTCTTGTAATAAATAAAAAGGGCGACCTGGAGCCAATCCTGCAATTTCTCCACAAGTGAAAGAGTTGACATGCTGAAAACCCAACAGGTTTTTTTTTTAAATACAAACATAAAATACACATTCTGGTACTCTTTTGAGAAGAAAAATAAATACATCTATTACTCCACGACATATTTAAAAAATGAATGCCATTGTAGTTTTTTGTTACTTTGTTCTGAAAGCTGAACCTGCTGCTCCTCACAGAGAGAAGAGGGAAGAGGCTGTGAATTACTTTAATATTGTGGATAAGGGTGGATAGCCCCCATTCTTCTGTGTGTCAAAATGAAAGACAGCCCACACACCTATCAATCATCAAACCGTGGGGTCTTATTTCATTACGTGTTGATTTCTATCAACACGTAATGTTGTATCGATGTATAGAGATGTACTACCGCATAAGTATTCTCCGTGGGGACTTCCTGCAACAACACCACGCCGTTATCGTGATTCTGATTGGCCAGAAGACATTATCAAAGATGTTCTATTGAGAAGACGATCACTACGTGACAAAAGTTTTCAAAACCGTTTCTAGTCTTCGGTATTCTTGTTTTTGGCGTGAGAATAGTTTGGGCAGCGTGAGAGCGTGAGATTGAGAGTGAAAGCGTGTGTCACACGCCAGATGCGTGAGAGTTGGCAACCCTGGCCTACTAAGGGCTTCTCGGCAACTCTGCAGAATCCTATGGGTGACGTCACGGCCACTACGTCCATTTATACAGTCAATAGGCGCATTCACACCGCAGTGTTCGCATGAACTAAGTACAGATCACGTTCACACCGGAAAAGGTCCCTGGGGGTGGATTAGGCAAATGAAGCCGCTGACGTCACTTCTTCTTCTTCTGCTTTGGGTTTACTGGCAGGCTACAAACAACTTCACGGCGGATACTGCCGCCCAAAGTCCCCGGCCGGAAGTCCCCGGAGTTGTAAGAGGACTTCAGTAGAAGTTGCTGGGACTCCCAGCAGCTTCTACTGAAGCCTTCCGAGTAAATCGCCAGAACGCCGACACCTCCTCATCTCCACCGCTCCCATGTTTTATTTTGTGTTGCCATAAGTTAGTCTCTCTGCGTTTCTGCGCTGGGCTAATGCTAATAATGCTAATGCGAGGATAATAAAATGGCGGCTTCACAAAACTTTTTGGAAGTTTTACGGGGCGTGGTTTGCAATCCGCCCAGCCAATCAGAAATATAGCTATTTTCTCACAAAAGAGCCGCTCGAAAGTCCCTGCTCTCTAGCAGGGACTTTCGAGGGGGTAAAAAGGTTCTCATGAACTAATATTAGTACCGGCTCTTTTTGGTGTGAACGCGATAAAAGAGTTCTCATGAACTAAGTTCGCATGAACCTTTGTGGGAAAAGTACCGCAGTGTGAATGCGCCTTATGGTGAGCCCTACCATAGATTACCCAACAAAAATACTCTGGCGCCGCCACTGCTGATGGGGATACTGAGAACAGAAGGTGAGGGTGTAAGAGCTACCAGGAAGGCCATTCTTAAGTATTTGAGTGAAACAGGATTGATTGGAATAATTTAAAGCAACGTAAACACAGTGGTATAATTCCACAAGTGGTGATAGAATGATATGGTAATACACACTCTTGTACAGTAGGTGGCGGTATGCACCTTAAAGTTGTTTACAATCCGCCAACAACCGAGAGAAGAAGAAGAAACACGCACCGGAAGTAAACAAACCATGCTCTGTTACTGTTATAGGTGGTTCGCCGCTATCGGTGAGTGGAGTCAATTAAGATACGATGTTATAGTAGTTTCGCGGGAAATACTACACTTATATTTAGGCAATAATGTCTTCGGTTGAGTTTTTGAGAGAGTTTGTTAACGAGCGACTCTCTGCTGCTGCTGAGGAAATATTTGGAGTTTTTCAGAAAACCATCGTCGAATATGAGGAGGAGATCAGACGGCAGCGCAGACTGCTGGATGTGGTTTGGAAACCGGAAATACAAATACCAAGGATAGGTATGTAACACTTACTCACTTCAATAGCAGAAAACAAAGGAATTGTCAACGTTGCATGTTCTCAATTTCCGTTATGTGTACAGCATTATCCTATTGTATTTGTTCTCTGTCCCTCCAGAGCTCCCACAGCATCCTGTCTGTGAGGAGCAGGTTCTCTCTGAGCAGCAGCTCTGCATTCAGGAGAGGAACTCCAGTCTGGACCAAGAGGACCCAGAGCCTCCACAGATTAAAGAGGAGCAGGAGGAGCTTTGCACCAGCCCGGAGGGAGAGCAGCTTGGACTGGAGCAGGACACTGATGCCTTCATGTTGACTGCTACCAAGGAGGAAAGTGAGCACCAGCTCCTCTCTCACAACTCTCATGTAGCTGAGAGCCAAGATCAGGAAGGAGGTGAGCAAGACTCAGGATCAACTGGACATGCAGAGCCAAAACCACAGAATGAATATCACATAAATCCCAGCTACGAAGGAAACAACATTAATTTGTCAGAGATGCACACAGGTAAACAGCTTTTCAATTGTGACTCATGTGGGAAATATTTTTTCTCGATAGCAACACTGAACAGACACCTCAGAAGCCACACGGGTGACAGGCCATTTCCTTGCAATACATGTGGGAGAGCTTTCGCAAATAAAAGCCACTTGAAACAGCATATTAGAATTCACACAGGGGAGAAGCCATTTCTGTGCCAAACGTGTGGGAAACGATTCTGTCGAACATCAACATTTAAAAGGCATATTCTGAAATTCCACATGGGTGGAAGACGTTTTCTTGCAAAAGATGTGGGAAACGTGTCCAATATGATGTATAATTGAGAGTCCACATGAGAAGCCGCACAGGGGAGAATCCGCATTCTTGCATCATCTCTGGTAAAAATGTCATATTCAGTAGTAACTTGGGAAGCCACACAGAAACACACACCGGGGAAAAGTTGAATCCCTGCAGCACAGAGCCTCCACTGATGGAAGAGGAGCAGGAGGAGCTGTGCACCAGTCAGGAGGGAGAGCAGCTTGGACTGGAGCAGGACACTGATGCCTTCATGTTGACTGCTACTGTGGGGGAGAGTGAGCACCAGCTCCTCTGTTCCTCCAAACCCCGCCCCCTCCCTAAAAATGATGAGTGACAGGCTGATAGTGACCTGATAGAAACTTTATTATTCACTTAATCACTGATTGAGATATGATGAAGCTAACTTAGTCTCATACATTCATGGGATTTATGTAACAGTAAGACAGAGAATAAGTGTGCACCCACATGCACTATTTTAGTTTGTATATGCTGTTTTAAATACTCCTGTTGTCTGCTGTGTTCAGACTCAAGTCATGTGTGTGATTCAGGACCTTCAGTGTCCTTTTTTAAACAGAAGACCGTTGCTAGAAGCTGCAGCTAGACTGCAGAAGCTGTTTTTTGTTTTTGAGGATGGAACAATTTCACACAGATATAGGGAGGCTAGACCTATACAATTGATTTATTATGGTTTATAATTTAATGTCAAGACGACGAAAAAGAAAAAGATGGCTGAACTGTTCAGTGTCAATCCTGTGGAGATGGAGGTTATACATCTCCAAAATAATGTTCAGCTCAAGTCTCGGCAAAACTCACAACATTTCTGGAGCCTTGTAGACCCAGAAAACTATAAGAACATTCACCAAGCAGCACTGAACATGTCTGCTTTATTTGGCTCTACAGACCTCTGTGAAGCAGCTTTTTCTGACATGAATGAGATCTAAATACAGAACAAGACTGACTGATGAACATGTAAATGACTCTATTAGAGTGAACCTAAGTGGGTACACTCCAGCATACACCTCTATGGTGGACTCCATGCCGTGCCAGTCATCTCACTAACTGTGAAAAAGAGTGAATGTACTTGTTTTACACATGTACCATAAGATGGTTGTAAGGTGGTGATTAAGGACATGTATATGAATTCTCAGTGATGTACTTACTATGTGGGCCATAATAATATGTGTGAAATTGTCGTTTTCTTGGACCGTGATGTGAAGTTAAGATTTTTTATAAACTTTGGGTATTGTAATTTCACACGTGTACAAAGCTCAATTCAACTGATGAGTGCTATGTGAATAAATGTAAGCGATGTGATGGAAGTAGCTCTTGGCCACTTTCATTTTTTCAAAGTAGCTCTCTTAGGTGAAGAAAGGTTGGAGACCCCTGCTCTAGAGATTGAAGAGGAACACTGCACCAACCGGGAACAATTGTAAATGGATGCTCGTGAACCAAAGATCGATTCTAAAATAGAAACAATTAATGAAGTGGGAATTAAAACGAGTATGTACCTGAACGAAAATTACAATTACCTCAACATTTACACAGATGGATGTAAGAAGCAAGAATGCATGGGGATAGGCGTGTATATCCCAGAATTCAAAATATCAATCTCAAAATGAGTGTCAAATAACTTATCAGTTTATACAGCAGAAATACTCGCAGCAATTATTGGGCTACAATGGGTTGAAGAGGTCAGACCTGATAGGGTGGTGATATGCACAGACTCACTATCTGCTTTGAAAAGCATACAGTCGACAATATGTTGTTAGAGAAGATTTAATCATTGAACTTAACCACTGCTTACTGAGACTTCAGAGGAGGGGAATAGATGTGCAGTTATGCTGGGTGCCTGCACATGAGGGGGTTAAAGGGAATGAGCATGCTGATAAGTTAGCAACAGATGCGTTACAAAAGGAAATAGCAATACCAGTTTCACTTGGAGAAGGAAAAGCAATAATTAAGAAGAAGGGTGTGGAAATATGGCAGAAAAGGTGGGAGGAAGATCAGAAAGGGAGGAGATACCACAAGTTACAGAAATTAGTCATAACAAAGATCAATACCAAGGAACAGACGGGAGGAGATCACCATCACTATACTCAGATTGGATCATACAGGATTAAACAGCACAAGGTTTATAATGGGAAAAAGCGAAGTTGAAGAATGCAGGGGGTGTGGAGTGAAAGAAAACGTGGAACACATCATATTACTCTGCAACATGTACAAAACAGAGAGGGAAAAACTAAGAGACAGGGTCAGAGAGGCAGGAAGGGGGTGGAGCCTGATGGGGATACTGAGAACAGAAGGTGAGGGGTTAAGAGCTACCAGGAAGGCCATTCTTAAGTATTTGAGTGAAACATGATTTATTGGAAGAATTTAAAACAACGTAAACACTGTGGTATAATTCCACAAGTGGTGATACACACTCTTGTACAGTAGGTGGCGGTATGCACCTTAAAGTTGTTTGCAATCCACCAACAACCGAGAGAAGAAGAAGAAACACGCACCGGAAGTAAACAAACCACGCTCCGTTACAGTTGGTTCGTCGCTATCGATTCATGAGTTAACTAAGATACGATGTTATAGTAGTTTCGCGGGAAATACTACACTTATATTTAGGCAATAATGTCTTCGGTTGAGTTTTTGAGAGAGTTTGTTAACGAGCGACTCTCTGCTGCTGCTGAAGAAATATTCGGAGTTTTTCAGAAAACCTTCGTCGAATATGAGGAGGAGATCAGACGGCAGCGCAGACTGCTGGATGTCGTTTGGAAACCGGAAATACAAATGCCAAGGATAGGTATGTAAAACGTACTCACTTCAATAGCAGAATACAAAGGAATTGTCAACGTTGCATGTTCTCAAGTTCCGTTTTGTGTACAGCATTATCCTATTGTATTTGTTCTCTGTCCCTCCAGAGCTCCCACAGCATCCTGTCTGTGAGGAGCAGGTTCTCTCTGAGCAGCAGCTCTGTATTCAGGAGAGGAACTCCAGTCTGGACCAAGAGGACCCAGAGCCTCCACAGATTAAAGAGGAGCAGGAGGAGCTTTGCACCAGCCCGGAGGGAGAGCAGCTTGGACTGGAGCAGGACACTGATGCCTTCATGTTGACTGCTACCGAGGAGGCAAGTGAGCACCAGCTCCTCTCTCACAACTCTCATGTAGCTGAGAGCCAAGATCAGGAAGGAGGTGAGCAAGACTCAGGATCAACTGGACATGCAGCGCCAAAACCACAGAATCAACACCGCAAACGTCACCAAAAGAAATGGTCAGCGATGCACTGTGATACTCGGCAAGACTCAGGAGAGTCTGCAAGAAATGCAGAGCCAAAAAAACTGAATCAACATCCTGAAAGCAAAAGTCACCGTAACAATGCAAACAACACTGATTTGTTAGAGATGCAAAGTGATACGCACACAGGGAAACAGCCTTTAAAATGTGACGAATGTGAAAAGTATTTTAAGTACAGGTCATCACTGAAAAGACACCTGATAATTCACACCGGGGAGAAGCCATATTCCTGCAATACGTGTGGGAAAAGATTTACTCAGAAGTCAAAGTTGAACTATCATACAAAAACCCACAAAGGTGATACGCCATATTCTTGCAAAATTTGTGGCGAAAGTTTCAAATACGATCGCCTATTAACAGTCCACATCAAACAGGAGCATTTAACATCTGTTGGAAAAGATTTGACTGGCCACAAGTGTAAAAAAAAATCGAATTAGAATCCACACAAGTGAGAAGCTGTGTGGAATATTTCCAATACTACACAGCCCACGTGGAAACACACACAGGGGAAGAGCTTCCAAAGATCAACGTGGAACAGGAGGAGCTGTGCACCAATCAGGTGACTGGATTGTTTATTCATTTTGAATGCTTTCAGAATGTTCTTCTTCACACTTAAAAAATAAACTTTACAGAGGAATATAATGATGATAAAAAAACTCCAATTGGACTATGACTAATACACTGGGGAAAAGGAACATCGACATGGAAGGAACTATTTTCTGAAGAGACACCTGCTTGTTCACAGTGGAATGTAACTGTACATTTACTCAAGTAATGTACTTAAGTATAATGTTGAGATACTTGTACTTTACTTGAGTATTACCATTTCCTTAAATGTTTAACTTCTACTCCTGTACATCTCAACGTTTCTTTTTACTGCACTACATTTATTTGAGACTTATAGTTAACATAAATTACATGATAAGGAACATGTGTTCATATACACACTATTATTCTCCTTGAGAGTACACAAAGTATTTGCTCCACATTGATGAAATACAATATAAAAACATTCTTATGTTTTTGTTCAGGACAAAAACAGGATAATATAATATTCTCTGTTTTTAGAAGAGTGATTCTGTACAATGAGTACTATTACTTTTGATATTTTAAGTACATCTTATACGTTTGAACTCTAACGTAACATTTTTAATTCACAACTTTTTGTGTTTTGCAGCGAGTCATCATAGGCTAACAGATGACTCAATACACCAGAATAGTTGTTAACTTTAAACAAACAACACAATTCACATTACTCACACTATTACTGTGATTAGTGATTAAATCAACAATTAATGTAGGACACCTACATTAATTGTACATTAATTAATGTAGGACACCTACATTAATTGTAGTTGGGCTTGCCAAAATCACGCCACAGTTTCATTAAACAAATAATCAAATATGCTAACAGTTTATTTACCCGAAAGCCATAGCTAACGATTAATTCTTTTTAGTGCCTTTAATACGGTTAGAAGCTAACAGGTGATTGTTTGTATTACCTTAAGATGTATCAGTCATCATAGTTAACGTTAGCTAATCACACTTCATTTCAAGATACCGGAA
This sequence comes from Harpagifer antarcticus, assembly GCA_902827135.1. Lineage (NCBI taxonomy): Eukaryota > Metazoa > Chordata > Actinopteri > Perciformes > Harpagiferidae > Harpagifer > Harpagifer antarcticus. Next base: position 4,298,977 of record CADEHL010001287.1, read on the forward strand.
TTGTTATTAATGTTAAATAAATAAAACTTTAAAAGCACTTCCCATTACTTACACTCTGTGCGTTGTCTTTGTTTTTATTAGGATCCCCAATAGCACCAGCATGAGCATTGGCTATTCTTCCTGGGGTCCTCACACACTCAAAACATACATAAACATAAATACAACAAAATTAAAACAAAATTAAAACAAAACAGCTCATAATTTCATACAATTTACAGTGAAATTAAGTGAAAACTAAAATGGTCATCCAAATATCGCCATCCTAAGGCCAAACAAAAGTAAATACAAATAAGTGTACATAATAATATATGCATACATAGCCACAGGCACAGTGCAAATTTACTTTGTAATACTTAAATAATTTTTTAGCAACCTTTTGAAATGTACTTGACAATTGTCCTGAGTGATGTGAACCGGTAAAGAGTTCCAGCTGATCATGGCTCTGTACATGACTGTTTTCTGTCCCATATTTGATTTAGATTTGGGTAATACAAACCTTCCTTCTATTGTATGTCGTGTTTGATAGTTATGTTGTGCATATTGCGCTATAAACCTTTGTGATAATATATCTGGTGAGTGAGTCACTGTAATATTTCTGACAACATTTAATAAGATAAAAGTTTACCTCTGTCTGACAGTTAACCATTTCAGTGTCTCCAGCATTTCAGTGACTCTGGTTCTGTAGGAGCACTGCAGTGCACATCGTGCTGCCTTATTTTGTGCTACTTGTAGTTTGTTTAAATCTTTTTCAGCAGCACTAGACCATATAACCAAACAATAATCAAGCTGCGACAGAACCAGAGCATCCAAAATTTGTCTACTGACATCCATAGGCAAATATTTTACAATTCTTTTTACAAGTGACACACCCCTTCCCATTTTACATACAACATTATCAATTTGTTTAGACCAAGATAATTTATGATCCAGGGTTATACCTAGCAATTTTGTCTCCTTGACCTGTTCAATTTCAATATGGTTTAAATGTAGTTGCAATTTTGGTTCACCTTTTAACTGATGATTTGATCCTATTAATAACGATTTTGTTTTTCCCGCATTAAGTACCAACTTATTATTTATGACCCACTCTGATATCAGTAGTAGATCTTTATTCATAACATTTGTCAACTCTCTTGTAGTGGATGCTGCATAATATATTGTTGAGTCATCTGCATACATTACAATTTTAGCTTTTTCTAACACTAATGGTAGGTCATTTGTAAAAATAGAAAATAAAAGTGGTCCCAAACAACTACCCTGAGGTATTCCACACGTGACTGTTTTCATCTTTGAGAGACTTCCATTAAAAAAAACAGTTTGACTTCGATTTGTCAGGTAATTTTCTAACCACTTCAGCATTGTCGTTCATATTCATGTCTCCTGCTCGCTAGGTGGCAGTGTCACGAATATCGACTATTCTCGTCTACTTTCGAGGTGCCAGCGGGTCCGTCTGCGCTACGTCACGGCTGCCCCGTGGTTTTGATCCAACCTCCTCCAGCGTCATAACCCACCGGGCACGTTTCAGAAGCGGAGCGTCTTGCCTGCCGGCTCGCAGTTTTTGTTGATTTGTGCATATTTCCTGGACAGGCTACTTTGTACAGACAAAGTTAATAATAATTGTAATAGTCCAGTTATATACGACATGAATCAAAGATGTGTTGCTGTATTTTAGTGGTAAAAAAATGCATTCATCATCATAATTATTCTATATATATAATTTACACAGTGCCTGTAAACCGGAGGAGAACGCTGGCATTTCTCGTCCTACTAAGAAAGACTACGGAGGGATAGGGTCTGCAAAATTAGTTTATGTTGGGGATTGACTGGATGCTCTGACCGGTCCAATTCCTGCCCGGTGCTATGCAACGCGTCGCGTCGAAAATAGACTTGTATCCTATTTTTAGCCCATTTTTTTCCCGTCTGGTGGAATAGCACCCTTTGGGCCCTTCTCACTTCTCTTATTTTTCATTTCCTCGGACTCGGTATCACCGGAAGTTGATTTGTCTGCGCCATCTTGAGTAGCGTCCCAATGGCCTTATTTCTGCCAGAGGAGCGAGGAACGAGGAGCGATAATGGAGGAGCTATAATCGAGGAACCACCAGACCATCCTCCGATGAAATCCTCAGACACTCGCCCCGCCCCCTTACTGTGTATCACTCACTGATTGGACGATGCAGCGCATGCACTGATCTGATGCTTCTTGACGTTCTTGACATGAGAGCAGTTTCCCAGCGGAGTGAAGAAAACACATGAACCTCACGGGAGTCCCTCCTCAGTTTATACCGTGTTTTGTTTCAATTCATGTATCATTTAGTTACAAATATGTGATATATCTGAACAACAAAGTGGTCAAAAATCATTTTATTCATTTTTTGGAAACATTTTCATGATCGCTTTTTTCGTTTTACATTTTCATTTATTGTCATTTCCATTCAGTCAGTCATTAAGTGCTATTAAAATGTTAATTTGCTACATATCCAAACAAACAAACAAAGTGTGCAATCCAATGAATGTTAATCTAACTGGGTTTTGATAGATATCTCTTTTTCTTCTCTCAATTATTTTATTTCTATTGTGCACTCTAATCAATATTAATCCAACTATTGTTCGTTTATACATTTTAAGAATGGCGTTTATCTTTTTGAGAATTAGTTCTTATTTGATTTGATTTATTTGGGTCTACAACAGATGATACAAATGTTTGAGTCAGTACATGTGTAGGCCGGGGTGTTTGTGAAAATAACCGGGACAGAGCTGCTGTCAGACATCAGCTGTGCAGTGTCATCACAAACGGACGTCGCTTCACGTGACGCTCCTGAGGAAAGGACGTCCCATTGCTCTTAAAACTCATTTCCCTGCTTCTCGTGGTTTCCTTGCGTCTCTCCATGCTTCCCTGGTGGGAGGGACTAGTCGCAGGGAAACGACGTAAGTGAGGGACGCAAGGAATCCATTTCACCGAAGTGAGAAGGACCCCCGGTCGATTAAATGGAATCCTTACGTCCCTCACTTGCTCGTTTAAATTGAAATTTAAGCTCGCTCCATTGCGGAGATATTCCCGGGAGAGTGCGGAAAACTCAAATTAATTAATTAATTTCAAATGTGAAATGTTACCAATATACTCACAGACCACTAGGGGGCGCTCACGGACCACCAGTGGTCCGCGGACCACACTTTGAGAAGCACTGCTGTAGATAAATAAAAATAAAGAACTACGACAGATGTGTAATATATTTAATGCAGCCGAACCATTTATTACAATGCATTCATGTGATGACTTTCAAAGAGTAAAGCAAGCACTGCTGAATAAAGTATGATTTTATCTTTTACGAAACGTTTTGTTTCATATGGAATGCAGTTGGAGGTCAACCAATCACAGAGCTTGAGAACTAATCACAGGGTTTGTCAAACAGAGCACATGGTGTAGTCCTAAACGATAGCTGGGGATTCTGGGTAGTGTAGTGTCTTCTGCCATCCTTTACTCCGAAAAAATATTTGTTTCTCCGAATCAAAGGGGAAAAATACAAAAGCATTGCACACAATATAAACCAATCAATGTTGTGTAATTAACAAGGATAATCTGGTGTTTTTTAGTCGATGAGTAGTGCAGATATCACTGTAAAATCAATCGACAGTAAGGGGAATACTTACTTCCGGGTGTACAATTCTCCGTTATCCAATGGGAATGGTAGCTCACATTGCCTTTAAGGGAAGCCGACACAAACGAATGCCGTGCTTCCAGGAACGTCAAATCCCGCCGCAGATGGGAATACATTGCAATCAGTTGAAAGTTATTTGCGTCCCTTTATGAAGCTGAAGGAGCTTAGGAGAGTCACAACTGCACGCCATGGGACCCTGACCAAACGTTGCTCCTGGACGATTATGGAGTGAGAGTGTGTTGACCAAATATATGGTGTTCTTAGCTTCCATACCTCCTGTGTTTTATGAGCGACTTATCAACTCTTAGCAAACGGCATAAAACGATTAAACATGATAGTATATAAAACCATGCTTGCTCACAACAACACTTAAATCTGGCCTTGTACATGTGGTCAGCTAAGGCTGCCTACCGCCTCTCTGTACATCCTGACATCATCCATTTTCACTGCATTTTCTGTATAGTCAAGTTTTTGATCACAGGGTGTTTCTCTGGGTTTACAGTTTTGCATGTTAAACCTCTCCAGTATCTTGTTAACATATTTTTCCTGTGACATCTTTACACATCCATCCGACTGTTTGAAATCGATACCCAGAAAATGTTTTAGGCTGCCTAAATCTTTCATCTTAAATTTGGCAGAGAGCATCTCTTTCACTTACTTCATTATTTTGTCATTGCTAGCTGCAATGATCAAATCATCGACCCAGATGATTATTATCACCTTTCCACCTTCGGTCTCTTTGGCATAGACACAGCATCCACTGGGTTCTGTGCAAAATCGTCTTCAGTTAAACAATCGTGCAAAATCCTGTTCCAATTTCTACCGGATTGTTTTAGACCATAAAGAGATTTTTCTAGCTTACACACTAGACCTTCCCCTCTTTCTTCATAACCCTCTGGTTGTTCGATATAGATTTCATAATCTATAGGAGTGTGTAAGTACGCTGTTTTGCATCCATCTGATGCAGTAGCAAGTGCTCCTGTGCTGCTTTCTGTAACAACACTCTTACAATCGTCAAGCTGGCCGTCGGGGAAAAAGTCTCTCCATAGTCAATCCACATCCTCTGGCTATAGCCTTTGGCCACAAACCTTGCTTTGTACTTGTCCATTCCCTCAATATCAATTTTGATAGAGTAAACCCATTTGCCCCCCACTGTCTTTTTGCCTTTTGGCAGATTTGTCAGGGTAAATGTGTTGTTGTCGTTTAATGATTGGATTTCATCATCCATGGCTTTGACCCACTCTCTTGAGTCAGTTGACGTCATAGCCTCCTTAAATGTCTGTGGAATGCCACATACTGCTCTGTAGCAGTAGTCTACGGTAGTATGAATCCCATCACTATCACTATCTTCAGTTACAAAGTCCTTTAAGTGACTTGGTTTCCTTCTGTCTCTAGTCGGGTATCTCCCACCCTCAGATTCATCATCTGTCCCACTTGGTTGTGTTTGGCTACTGTCGTCAGACATAGTTACTGGACTGTCACTTTGTGCACTAGTCTCTTTAGCATTCTCTGTGCTCTCATGTATCTCCTGTGTGACCCTGCTAGCCCTAGGCTGCCTCACACTGTCTTTGTCATCATTTGGGTCTGACCCAAATGTCTGTGTCTGTTTCTCCACAGTTACCTTGTTTACAAACTTGACTAGCCTGTGCTTTTGTACTTTCTCAGTATCTGTGTGATAGACCAAATATGCGGGGCTGTTCTTGTCATAACCCACAAAACGCCCCTGATCACACCTAGAATCAAGTTTTCCTTTGTCCTGTTTGTATGTGTAACATACAGACCCAAACTTCTGCATTGTAGAGATGTTAGGCTTTTTATCTGTCAGCATCTGGTAAGGGGTTTGTCCTGTATGCCTGTTAAAACATCTGTTACGTACTATGGCTGCTGTTTGGACTGCGTAGTTCCATAACTGTTTTGGTAGCTGACTTTCAGTTAGCATACACCTACCCATCTCAAAAAGAGTACGCCAGCTTCTCTCAGCTGTACCGTTCTGGTGGGGTGAGTACGGGGCTGACGTCTCATGTCTTATCCTGTTTTTCCTTAACAACGTTTGGAAATCCCTGCATGTGAACTCTGTGCCGTTGTCTGACCTTATACACTTCACTTTCCCGTATGGGGATGTATCTGCTAGGAATTTTTCCGTTGCCTGTACCGTGTCACCTTTAGTTTTTAGAAAATATACAAATATTGCACCCGAGTAGTGTTATTTGTGTAATAATTCTCGCGTCCAGGAGAGAAGCTTAAAAAGGAGACTAAATGGAGTCTCTGAGATGGTTTCAAAGTGGTACTTTAATTCAAATAAAGGCGCGGTAATGTTACAAACAGAATATTGTCCGACAGAAAAACAGCTGTGTCTCTGGCTCTCTGCCAGGTGAAGAAAGAGAGCGAACCCCTACGTGATCGCTGTATTTATATCCTCTGCTGGCTCCTCCCTGCAGGCCGGCTCTCCAACGTTTTAGTGTCCGTTGTTACGCATATCAGAGGATACAGACATTGTACATTCAATATATATAAACACGCCTTTTCTCTTCCTTAACTCTTTCATAACTCTATATGTAATACATGTTAACGGCGTCAATAGCCACTTTAGTGATAATAATGGACGGTAGTCCCGGATGTTGTCATGAAGGATTTTCAGAATAAAAGCTTGGTATTGAGAACTTCCGGTTTTTTCCAGAATAAAATAGCATTTAAACTGACGGTATGTTTAAGCTACATTATGCTATTAAACATTGATTTTAATTTCTAACAGTCCCTCCTTACACACCTAAAAGGTGTGTATAATACTGAAATCATTGAGTTCTTCATCTGAACTCTGCATAGTACATAACTCATATCAAAAACATACAATCAAAATGGAATGGTTCGAATAGCCTCAACTTTACAAGAATACAAAAATACTTTGACTGTGTTCAAACATAAAAGTGTTCCCTTGTGCATAACTTCTAGTGTTAACATTCAATATGGTTCTTCAAAATAGCAGCAATGGCTTGGTATTAGAACATTTCTTCCTCCCTCCTTTCACAGAAACCGTTCTCATACCACGCTCAGTGTTAAGGCACTTGTTTTTACAAAGTGAAAAAGAAACGACCCATTTTAAAATAGTAATGATTCTAAAATGCCTGAACTCTATCATATAGAAACGTGAAAAATAATAAAAATGAAACAAACTATCTTGGACCAGTGTAATGTAATAATAAAAATACACTATCTTGGAATAGTATAGAGTAATAATAAAAATAAAATACACTATCTTGGAATAGTATAGGTTAATTGAAATGGATTCACTCCATTTTAGCATTTTAGTTTGCTCACTTCTTCACATGATTTCATCATTTAAATAATCACATCGGCTGGACATTCATTGAACAATCTCATCATTTTCATCAACATCTGTATATGGGGGTTGATCGTCCTGTTCTACTAGCATTGGAAACTGTCCCCCCATGTGAAATTTACCCTCCCTCCTTTCATACCATTTAAGGTATGAAAACAATATGTTCTCTAGAAGAGGCCGTCGTGATCAATCGGTACGTTAGGACATGAAAATGCAACATCTAGGCCTCTCCTGGGCCCCCCTATGTTATCCTTGTACACAGTGGAGCCTAAACTCCCCCTGGGACTGGTCTCTTAGCCCTACTGGCTTTGGGGTGTTTCGCCATGTTGATTAACTACATAAAAAACATCACTGGCTGTGCTAGGTCCCAGCCCAATCCTGTGGCAAGACTGAGTACAAGGTTTTAGTTCCACGATACCACCAAACATCTACTCTGGGGTACGGCATTCTAGACTGTCATTTCTGGGAGAAGATTGTGGTCAGTTACAACAGTTGTAGAATTTCATCACTTAAAAGTTCCTACTTGGTGGCTTTGGGTGGTCTGTTTTAATGCAGTGATAAAGTCCCTGAAATGGTGTGAAAACCGGTGGAATATCACTAACGCATTACACTAATTTATCTTCAATTCTGGTCTCCTTGAAGAACCATGCTAACTCCTTTTACAGTGTGTGGAAACTTGGGTGCCCGAGCATGTGATAATTAGTTCAATTCAGGAATGTTGACTTATGGCAGATATGTTTCTCCTTTAAATAACATCTCTAAATGTCAGGTCATCACTGATTAAATGGATGAGCATTAAGCGGTGGTGGCATTTGTCTTTTAAAAACTCATACTCTGGTGCTGTGCGCTCCCTCTGAAGCTGCAAGTAAGATTTAAAACATCTGCAGGGTGGGTTGAGCGACCCCTTCTCCCTGAAAGATATTTGTTGTCAAAAATATGCACCATTAAAATGAGTGATCCAAGGCCCTGCATGTATTACTCCCAATTATACTAGTTTTTCAGAATTTAAATTTTCAATCGCTCTTTGCCTAGTGTCTTTTTTAAAACTCTACATCTTGGACGACAAACAAATGTTGTTTCCACCTTAACAGTTCTCCTACGGTAATAACCATGCTACAATGTAGAAACCAATACTCTAGATTGGAATACTTTCTTTGGCTTGGTTCTAGCTCTACCTTTAACATTTTCCATTCAAATAAAGATTTGCCTGCTATCTATATTGTAACAAATTAAATCTTCCCCAAACTCTCATATGAATAAGAATCTCTAAAAGAATAATTTGTTATATAATGAAAAGATTGAATAATATGTTCTACCCTCAGTGTGTTTTTAGGATTATTTTCTAATAAGTGTGTTTATGTGTAAACTCACTCACTCCCGTGTTCCTTCTCTCCCCCTCTGGTTGTCAAGCCACGACCCCCTCACGTTCTGCTGGCCCATGCCAACTCCTCTGGTTCTGTCCTCTCCTCAGTCCATCCGCTTGGTGTTTCCGCCCGGTCTAACCCTTTTCAGTGGCCCAACTGCTTTGCATTTCATCTCCTCCTTTTCAGTCTCTACGCTGTTGCATGGAGGGCGTATTCCGCTCTCATGTCCCACACTCTGCTCTTGTGCCAAATCTCGTGGCTCAGGCTGGAACTTCATGTCCTGTCTGAGGGACCGATGAGAGTTTGCCTCTTTGTCAGCATGCTGGTTTGGTTCTGGATGCCTTAGGTGGAGATGGTTCTGGATGCCTCAGGTCGTTGTTGGTTCAGCTCGGGTTCTCTGTCTTTTCGATGGAGGAGGAGGAGTCTCCTGTGGTGAGGTCATTTGTCTGAAGATGGGGTCGTAGCGTTCTGACAGGCAGAGAGAGAGAGAGAGAGAGAGAGAGAGAGAGAGAGAGAGAGAGAGAGATCTCGGGACGCATTACCTCGTTAAATCTAACACACTGAGGTAAAATAAATCCAATCCTTTCCACTCTTACTATCTGTCTTAGATGTTAAATGTAATTAATGTCTACTAATAGTTGTGCCATATCCTTAAACATTGCTTTCACCCACTGTAACATGGCTACTCCAAATAACTCTTTCAGGAAACCATTTTCTTCTATTATTTTAAAAATACCTACATGTTTCAAGCACCACATATTTCACACACTATACAAGAACATCCCCATATTTTCTCCATCACTTTAAATCTCACTGTTATTTAGAACATAAGTAACTAACTTTTGTGACTGGACATATCTGCAATGTCGCCACAATCTGCTGGGGAATTTTGTTCATAGAGTTTGTACGTACAAAGCTGTACTTTTGGGTTAGTAGCCTGTTTCTACTGTAATCATTTTCAATAATTTTGCTCAGGTCACCGGTCGGTTGTCCATACACTTAACAGGGAGTGTTTCTGGTACAGACTAAAACATGGATCCAGTGTATTTGGAAATTCCCCTAATCTGTAAATCCCCATCACTGATTATCCCGATCACTTAAACCCATCTCATCATTTGATACAAGAACTGCATATATGGGGGGTGAATCATCTTGATTATAACCGCCTCACCTTTGGGAACGAGTATTTCTAAATCCTCCTCTTGTTGCTCAGCTGATCTTTTGGCTCTGGGGATAAGTGAAAGTCTCTGAAACTCAGCTGGAGTTTTGTTAGTGATGTGGGCATTCTCTATGAGTGGACTAATGGATCCATGTCTTACTTGATATTGTACTCCCCATCCAACCAGAAAGGTGCCAAGTGTAATGAGCACAATCAACAATGCTATTCTGACTCTTATCCCTAGGGGACCCCACAATTGGTTTGGCTTTGTTCTTGACATCATCTCTATTTTGTCCATGGTTGTGTCAGTTACAGAATTTAAATAATGAGTACTATAATAACGTATACAAAAATTGGACTCTTTTTCAGATGTAAAGCAAAAATAGGTTTTCACTTTAGTGTACAATCTATAAAAATCTATAGACAATTCGTCTTTTGAGGTGTTTCTATCTTTATCTTATTTCTATTTATTGTTTTGTTCCAGCTCTTCCAAATCAGTCCTAACTCCCAATAATGATCTGGAAGTTGCCAGTGAAGGGTGACAATGTGTGAGGTGGTGTCAATTTGCTCCTTTTTCTTTACCTTTAAACCGGAACGCGTGTGAAGTTTATTACAACTTCTCACTGTTCCGTCCACCGGGATCAGCTCACAGTCTTTTGTGAACTTTCACCCTCACCCATTCACCTGGCCGAACAGGAGTCTCTTCTGGTGTCTCGTCTGGTATCTCTGTAGCGTTCCTAGCCTGTGTAGACAAAACTTGGATAATATTACTCAGAGTTCTGACATATTCATTACTTCTATTCGTCTAATATCTAAAACTGGACCACTCCCTACTTTGAGGAGGCCCAAGCTTCGGCATACCTTTTGTCGTTATGAGATTTATTATTAACTTCATGTTATTATTTATTAACTACAACGTCACTGAAATCAACATGTCTGTATAATCATGACACTCCCTCCTTTGAGCATAACATGCTCAATTAATATTGCAATGATTACCCTATTCTGAACAGGACATGTAAAACCCATAACGTTGCATCAAATAAACATAACTTCTCCGTGTACCCATAAGGCGTACAAAAAATATCGTATGATGTATGGTTTTCTGCGGGTATAAAAACATTCACTAAAATCTGCCATTAGCACAAAAAATTGTTTACTTGTTTCAACAATGGCTTTTGTCATGGTATTACGCATCATTGTTGCTGCGAAAAACAATACCCCTGGTGTCGCTAATGCGTCTCAATAATTCTAGGATTAGAGGATTGGTTGTTACTGCTGAACAAAGATATGATAAAATAATATTGCTCTAAACTAGAGGGAAAATACGAACTATTCTCACAGAGGGTGACATGCATGAAGGGCTGTTGCCCCTCACTCAAAATGAGATATTGCCTTACGCACTACACTATAAATCAGTAAAGTTACTCAAGAATAAATAAATAAAAACTGATTCTTGAAACTGTTGTAAAAACCCTTCAACTTCTTCATCCAAGCTCTCAATCAGTGTTATTTTATTTAATCTGCAGCTCATTTCCTTAAAACAGATACCTCAGACCTATAACATTTTGTTTATGAGAATAAACTGTAATCTGACTCCATAAATCACATAATTGTTTGACTAAAAAACTACACTTCCACTAACAATAAATGAAGTTCCCCTTTAAACACAGCCCCGGTCTTCTGACGGGGTCTATCTATGCACTGGCTGGAAAATGTTGCCAGTTTCTGTCGCTCCGTCACTGTTCTCCCGCTAACAGTCACTCTCTAGTTCTGCTGGGTTCTTGTTGACTTCTTCACTGGTTTGAGACAAGTGACCCTATCGGACACCTCCCTTTGTAGCCAGACTTCACCACAGCAGAATCGAGTTTCTGTTTTCAGGTCTCAACAGCTCCACGTCAGGTGTATCGCCGCCCGTTGAACTGCAGTCGGTGTAAACAGGAGGACTTGGTAAGGATCCGCCGTCTTGGGCGAGTACCAGGTTTCCGTCTTCATATTTTTGGGTGGAAAACCGTCGTCTTGACCTCACTAGCTGTGTGGACACAATAGTTTTCTGTGTAGGGGAACAACATCACTCGTAATCTCTTTCCTTCTCATAATTACAAAAATAGTCTGCTAAATGTTCTATTATGTTTTAATCCTCTACTACTCTGTGGATGCTTTATGTGTAAATGCAATATGCTACTCACTATCTTTTAAATAACATTCAACCTCTCCCTCCTGTGGTGACAGACATGGCTCAATGTAGCTGGTTCTCAAAATACCCTTGTGCTGAAGATGCATCACCTGGGGGTCTGGCCCTCTGAGCTTCCTCATTGTTGTGGTTGATACCAGGCTGTCAGTGGCATTTGGGTCATGTTTGGCACCCCTGTTCGTCTTTGACATCTCTGGCACCCCCTGCCTCCGTTGTCATCATGGAAACCCCCGCCCGGGGTATCTGCATGGAGGGCTGTTGTTTGGTGCATGTGGTGGGTACTTCATTTGTTGTTGTGGACAATCTCTAGCCCAATGGCCCAGCTGATCGCATATGTAGCATCCCTCAAACCGGAGAACTTTTCCTCTGCTTCTGCTTCCTCGGAAACCTCCTGGTTGTTGGTTCTGGTTCTGATTTTCTGGCACTATCTGAGATTTTACTGTTTGAGGTGTCTGCCCTGCATTCTCTGGTTCTTCCTGAGCTTGAATTGTTGGAGGTGTCTGCCCTGCCTTCTCTGGAAGTTTCACCTCCCTTCTCCTTGTCTTGTTCCTACAAGCTACGGTGTCTTTTCTTCAGCTTCCCTCTATATAGTTAGCTGTTGTAGGCATTGTTCGTGCTCATAGTCGAGTACTGCTTTTCTATGGGCTTTTGTTGGTCCAGGTTGATCATCTACTGGAATCAGTCCTCTTGTTTGCCACTGTTCCAACAGTTTCTCAGGTTGGTTCCATGTCTTCTGTCTAAGTTTTGGAACTGTTGTAGCATCTGATCTGATTTTTACCCTTTCCTTGATATCTGCAGTTGTGCCTGGCTCTACGTCTGGCCTTAATTTAATTTATTTTGGTGACATGTTCTCTAACTATTTGAATGGAAAAATATGAAATGTATCAAAATTGAAGCACTAGTCCTTTGACTAGTACCTTCGTTGCTGTTCGTCCGAACTTTAAATCTGTATTTTTTAATAAGGTCAATCTATAAAATATAAATGATTATTATTATTTTTCAACAATTATGCACATTTTTAAAATCAGAATTGTAAAAAATAGACAACAATTGTACTGTGTACAGTTTTGACTCCGAAATATAAAAATTAGAAATCTGGTGTGGCTCTACTGGGTTTCACTTTCCGAAATGTTTAGAATTATGTAAATGTCATAACTTGTGTTAGCTTCAATACATTTGTTTGCTTTTTTGAAAGAGTATTATGTAAGGTTTCTTATCTTATAATTAGAAACCACTTGCAATTCTATCTCGGCGATGAAGCATGTGTTCATTTATAACACTTAAAATCAAGCTTCAAAATGTTATAGTATCTTTGTCAAAACTGACCTCTTTTTAACAAGAAGAAGCTTATTTTCCTTAAAAATGGGAGAATATGGTTAAACAACACAGCACATAACCGCCCAAACACATTTGCAAGCAAGAATATTCCCAACAAATCCGCCAATACACACTTGCAAACAAGAATATTTAAAAACCTGCCAATACACACTTGTAAGCAGAAATACGTACAAAACCAGACTCGTACAAATACCAAACTTCCCACGGTAAGATAACCTGTCTATTTTATAGTTCCAACTCTGCCAAGAAATATGGAGTGCCCAGCCTCATGTGAGTGTGAACAAACCGAGTACTTTCAATTAGCATTTCACGAAATGGCGACTGCCGTGTGGCTTATTTTCAACATGAGGGCAAGACAAGATGGCAACTTTTTTCCAACCTTTAACCTGAAGAACAAACGGATTTGGTAACTCCTCGTGGCTTTCACAGGGGAGTTGAAATAATGACAAATTAACACAAAACACTGCAGTTTAAAATAACATTTCTATTTATTGTACAATTTATCAATGGGACTCAAACCCTTACGTCATGCGGCTCTGAACCCATGCACGTCATTTTTTGACTTTAAGAGCCAGTATGGTTATCTCTTCTGTTTAAACACGCCATAATGGGACAAATTAAGACGCTATCCAAACACAATTAGCAGAATATTGTCTATCTAACGCACGAATGTCGCATTTCTCATCGTAATCCACACGCAATGTCTGTTTGAAAACAGAAGAAACAACCACTGAAAGCTTCAAACTCCTCAGGCCTTTTCCCAGAAAAGGACTTTTTTAAAAAGAAAGCCTCACACTGCAATTAAAACACTCACTCAACTTTGTTCTTGTCCAAACAGTCCCTACTGTTTTTATAGCATTCAAACTATCCACGTTAAATTAAAACGTTTACAAGAAACACTTGAAATGATTGCCCTCATCACACAAAGGACTTTTAAAAAAGAAAAACAGCCTCACACTGTCTTTAACACAAACACTCACTCCAATATTCTCAGCTTCCACTGTGATTGTGTTCTTTGTCTCAAGCAGTCCAACTGCTGAATAGCGTCAAACTATTCACGTTCCAAACGTAACAAAAACACTATTGAAGTGATTAGCTCCTTGCCGACATGTAATAACAGACAAACGAATAGCATGCAGGGTTAAATATAAGAAAAATAAGTAATTTGAACTCACCTGCTTGTGACAAAGCAACGCCACGTGTTATTGTTATACATTTGGTTGTTTTAACATTACATTTCCCAGCTGTTTTCAGGAACCGGAAGCAGTCGTCCAACACACAATCCTAAAATGGTCCTGCATAAACTATCGAAGAATTTGACTTAACAGGTTTCTTCTTACCGATGGTTTGAGCTCTTTGTGTGTCGAACGGATTGCCTGCGGTTCCGGGCCACAGCCGGCTGTGTAGTCTCCCGGTCTAACGAGAATCACGTCAGGGTCACCAATTGTTATTTGTGTAATAATTCTCGCGTCCAGGAGAGAAGCTTAAAAAGGAGACTAAATGGAGTCTCTGAGATGGTTTCAAATTGGTACTTTAATTCAAATAAAGGCGCGGTAATGTTACAAACAGAATATTGTCCGACAGAAAAACAGCTGTGTCTCTGGCTCTCTGCCAGGTGAAGAAAGAGAGCGAACCCCTACGTGATCGCTGTATTTATATCCTCTGCTGGCTCCTCCCTGCAGGCCGGCTCTCCAACGTTTTAGTGTCCGTTGTTACGCATATCAGAGGATACAGACATTGTACATTCAATATATATAAACACGCCTTTTCTCTTCCTTAACTCTTTCATAACTCTATATGTAATACATGTTAACGGCGTCAATAGCCACTTTAGCGATACTAATGGACGGTAGTCCCGGATGTTGTCATGAAGGATTTTCAGAATAAAAGCTTGGTATTGAGAACTTCCGGTTTTTTCCAGAATAAAATAGCATTTAAACTGACGGTATGTTTAAGCTACATTATGCTATTAAACATTGATTTTAATTTCTAACAGTAGTCATCAGTGAATGACTGTACATATTTGTAACCATCTCTTGACTCTGTAGCTACTGGACCGGCTAGGTCCGTGTGTACCATTTGTAATGGAGCCTTTGCTCTACTATCAGGGTTTCTATTTCTGGTTTGTGCAAATTTCCCCTGAATACACACCTCACATTCTTGGTCAGGTCTATCTGTTTTGCCCTTGATCTGCATACCTTCAACCACATTTTGCATTTGTAGCACATCGTCATAATTACAGTGGCCTAGTATTTCATGCCACGTCTGTACATCATGGCAAGCATTGCATTTGTCACTATTCTCACCTTCAGTGTGCAAATAATACAACCTGTTGTACACATGAATGTCAAAACTGGTACCGTCTTTATGTATCAAAGCGTCTTTTCCCTGCTTGAAAACGACCGTGGCTCCGCTGGTGGTCGCTGCCTTCACTGAGAAGATGTCCTGGGGATATGACGGTATAAACAAGCCTTTCTCAGCGTAGTGGTATGTCGCTGTCCTCCGCTGCCGACCAGGCAAACCTCTGCTTCTCCCTTGCGTTGAGCGATGCCGTTGCACCGGGTACCGTCTGCCAACTCCACGCAGTGTGTCTCTGGCTTGAACGTGTCATCGAAGTCTTTGAACTTGGTGATGTCCGTGATGATGTGCGAGGTGGCTCCTGTGTCGACCATCAGGCTCTTCTCCTGGATGCTGCGTGCTGGCTGCCGCTGGACCCTGTTTTCTCCGTCTTTGATCCTGAAGACGTAATCTGCGTCGACGCCATCTTCTTCTGAGACTTTTCTCGCGTCATCTTGTCTGTCTTTACCCCTGCACGTGGCGTCTTTGTGTGTGTCACTTTTGCATTGACTGCACTATGTCTTCTGCCGACACACTCTCGCTCTGTGGCCTTTTGTGCCGCACTTAAAACACACAATATCGGCATTGTCACTGTTCCTGTCATATGCACCTTGCTTGGCGGGCCGCCATCCGGGTCTCGCTTGAGTCTTCATCACGTTATCACTCGACTCTGTCGTGCTTAATTTCTCTGTGTCTTCAAAACTCCTTAGCTTTGTCCTGAACTCTGGAAACGTTATATTGTCATCATTATGTGCCACGTGTATTGCAAATGGCCTAAACATCTCAGGCAGTCCTTTTAAGACCATGGCTATCAGTAGGCCGTCGCCTAACGTTTCACCTGCGTTCCATAGCGCAGTGATGGTGGTTTCTGCCCGTATGATATAGTCTGTGACACTTTCACTGTTCGTCTTCTGAAGCGATGTCAACATGGTATACAAGTTTATTATCCAGGGTTTTCCCCTCCCGGCATAATATCCCCTTAATATCTTTAAGGCTTCTCTTGCATTGTCGGGCGCATCCCTCATAATTAGCGAGAGGCTTTTGTCGTCTAAAAGTTGTATTAGCTCAGCATACGCGTCTGCATTTTTCTTGCCGTCTGCCGCTATCTCGGCTTCACTATTTGGTTCTCTTAGAATCGTGTTCTTTAACCCTAATAGGTGAAGGTGTCCTAACACTTTTGTCTCCCACAGTTCATACTTAGTTTAATCTCCGTCGAACATCAGTCGAGGCAACCTGTTTGTCCCTCGATGATCCATGTTAGCTTATCTTGCTATCCCGTTAGCACGCTGTTCAGGATGGCAGCTTCTTCTTACGCTGCACTCGGAGAGAAATATTCGAGACGATGAACTGTTTAGCCCTTGAGCATAATTTATTCCTCTGCTTCACAGGTGATTCCTTCGCTCAGCCGAGCTAACTTAGAAGAGAACAAACATAGACAGTGTACACGTGCATCAGGTGAACACACCCTTATTTACATGACGCAAGACTGGTCATTACGTAGCACGTAATACTACAGTGCCGCACACTGGTACAATAACAGCATTACATCCCTATAGTACAGAATAGACACAATCTCTAGTCTATACATACAATAACTGAGGACATATGTAAACATTTCCCTTAACAGTAAGGATAACAGGAACACAGAAAGTTTGGTTTTGCTAATAGCGGAATTTACATGCTTGGACATGTTGAAATTGCAGCTTTTCTTTGTGTATGTGGTTGTATTTATTAGCTGGCTAATAACAAGAGGCTGTGAGTGAGACCTAGTATTACAAAGTTGACCCAGCAACTTTACACCAGTGGGAGAGGCAGAACTGCTCTTTCTTTTCAACATAACTTAAGTTACACATTTCTTACACGTTACGATTTCTTCCAAGTGGTTTGGCTTGTTAAAAATATCTTGCATTATGATACAGGAATTTGCTGGCTTTGTGTTTACAGAAGTACCTGACTATGCCGGACCTTTGTGCAGCCTACGGATGTTTAATTGCGAATCGCTACCACTAGGAGCATATATCGCCACCTATGTATTTATTAAATCTTCATGTTCCATGAGACGCAGCACTATGTTCCCCACATATGTTTATGTTTGCTCAGTCTAATAAACCCATAACATGGTTGTGAAAGAATAACAAAGTTGAGGCTGGACGATGATTGATTGTTGGTGTGCCATGTGTCACCGTGTGTCTTATTGGTTTTGTGTTATACTGCTGTATTTTATTGTGTGCAGCTGGTCCTTATCTCCAAGACACATTTAAAACAAATAACCTTGAACCTTGAAGCCCCATCTCTCCCCACCTGCTCCTGCTTCCTACATACCACACCAAGTTGTTCTTCTTAATAATAATACATTTATTTTGGGGGGCCGCCTTTCATAACACCCAAGGACACCTTACAGGGGCATAGGGGCAATATAGGGAACAATTTAAACAGTGGATTTTGTGATATATCAGCCGGGGTGAGACAAGACAAACCACAAATGGACTACAGAAGGACACAAAAGGACACATGGTACAGTTTATATTATTCTTGGTCTTTTTTCAATAACATATTTCAAAGGTTCTGGATTTGTTTATAAATCTAGAAACTAAATACAAAACTAGGATAATATGAAGATCTCATGTCAAAAATAATTATGATAAATGAGACAGAACTGGCCTGTCTGTGAGCACATTTTATGTTGGTTTGGTTCTTCTGATAAAGGTGTGAATATCTAAATAATATCCCAACATATGCTATTGTCATTAGTTGTGTCCCTGTTCTTCAAGCTAAGGCATTGCTAAATTAACAACTCCTGGCTTACAGAGTGATAATATGAGACTGATTTTTATATATAAAATATAAATGTATTTTAATTTTATAATTTATTTATAATTTATTTTAAATATTAACAATATAATAAAATAAATGGAAATATATACACCGGCAAATATTTAATATAAATACCTTGTGTGTGTGTGTGTATAGCTATTGCTTTATCTGATTAATGTTATTTTCATATGAAAGTCCATGATTATAAGTATGCAGTATCATAACTACATCTTTGATGTTTATAAAAAACCAAACCGTTTGAAAATTGGTTGAAAATTGAGCAAGCTATGGTTATTTAAATAGTAAACCATAATGTTATGAATGAGAGAACTGCCTGTGGCAAGATGGCGGCCAAGTGGCAATGTCGGTCTCCATTGGCCAGCAGCGCGGGTGAGTCATCTAGTGTTTATATATATATCTATGGATCTAACCTCCTCTAGGGGTGTCCGGGGGCATGCTCCCACGGGAAGATTTTTTTTTAAATGTTGAAGTTAAAAGCATCAATCTGGTGCACTTTGAGAGCAACATTAGGAGATCTACATCTCTCAACATCCGTATGAAACAGAACTGTAAGCAGATATTCTTTTTCTTTATGGATATTTTACAAATCACTCCCCTTTTAAACTGTATTCTTGTTTATTAATAACAACATATAGTATTTTATACTTTATTCTCTTATTTTTGTATAACTATAATGATCATATAAAGATGTGCCTTTACCTCACTGGATGTAGAAATAGCTAGCTAACCAGATGCTAATAACAACAAAGTTATTGACTGTATGATCAGTATGACAGATGAACAGATCGCCACTGGGTTTACAACTAAAGACACAGCCACGCAAAAACTGTGGCATGTGTATTGCTCCTTATGGGTACTGCAATTTCTGAAGTGCCGGAGCGGCGTTCTGGTGCTCTCCGTCCGTGAGCACGACACCACTCAGACGAGACATATACCACGTGATGACAAGTTAGGCTCATATTGTGTTCAAGGACCCTGACCTTGGCCAGGAAAAACAGGCACTCGCTTATTTAATTATTTTGCGGTCTAGATTTCTTTAATTCTTTTCTTTTTTGCGTGTTTATAAATTACCTCGAGGGCCGTACCAAATGGTCTCGCGGTCCGTATACCGCCCGGAGGCCGGAAGTTCCCCACCCCTGCTCTAATACATTTGAAATGTACAAGTAAAGTAATCTGATAAACTGATTGATTGATTGATTGAAAAGTTTATTAACAGCTTGTATATTGGGTACAGTACAGTACAGCTCAAAACATACAATTGTTAAGGGGATGCAGACCAGAGAAAGACTTTCGTCTTGTTTACATCAGGGTCCCCCATTTCCAATTCATCATATCATTTAAGACATATTTGACATACAGATGGCTTATTTACAATTTACATACAGGTGGTTTTTTACATACAGATTTCTTATTTACAATTTTCATTTTAGATTTCGTTCTAATACATCCTAACCGGACTTTTAAGACCAACCAAGTCTACAGATATACAGTTAGTAACAGAGTCTAAAATGCGAGTATATACATAGATGGGGGGGGGAAGCTGTCCATTGTACGACAGGTTGAGATTTGTACCATTACCGGGGCCAGTTTTGCAATGCTCTCCCCCGAAGGTGCTCTTTAAGAGAGGCTTTGAAGGTAAGTATAGTTTTAATTTCCTTTACAGTTGTGGGAAGAGCGTTCCACCTTGATGTGGCATAATTGCGAAACGTGTATTCCCCCTTTTTTGTGCCAAATCTGGGTTTCACATGAAACTGCCGCACAGAGTTTTAGATGTATCAGTCATCTGAAACCAAAGGTTCCTCTCTGCAATACGATACCAAAAGCAGACAGACACAGTTTGTAGAGAAAATATTCGATCTTTCAGCAGCTTAAGGGCCTACTTTTCCAAGGAGATGGTAGAGAGTAGAGACCCACACGGAGCTAAAATGGACATGCAACTTTGCCAACAAGTTTGCCAACAAGTTTGCCATAACTAGGCTACCTAATAGCCTACATACCGATATTGCGATTAAATATTGTTGTTCTGTTAGGTGGCCCCTCCCCCTCTTCATTGATATTTTCGCGTTGTTTTTTTTAATATTGCGCTCACTTCTTTGAGTATTTGTAAAAGAAAATGTTTTCACAGCTTGTTTCTGCTGCCCCCAGTGTCCAACATAATATTTATTTTCTTGCGGGTTTAAGTTAAAGGTGACCTATCATGCAAAATGCACCTTTGTACGTCTTTTATACATGATTATGTGTCCCCGGTGTTCCAGGGAACTCACCAAGTGTCAGAAAACACAACCCTCTCTATTTTCCTCCTTCGCCAAATCTCTAAAAAAGGGGCTGCAACGGATCTGAAAAAAATGGATCCAGATTCCAACACTTTTCTACGTCACAAAGAGGTGCTCCGCTTATTGACTTCCTAACATTTAGTTAAAAAAAAATGCTCATAAAATGTTGGCAAAACAATACAGGGATTTGTATACACTATCACTTTGAGTTCAGTCTACTTTGCTTCCATAAAATGAGTGGAAGTAAATAATCGAAAATACACTCTTTTTTTCCAGAAAGCTTTCCCAAAGAGGCAACCCAACAAAATAAGCAACAGCTTACCATAGGTGTTGAACTGAACTACAGTTAACTGTATGAATTTAGCAAAGGAGCCCTGAGGAGGCAATAGGCGCATTCACACTGCGGTACTTTTCCCACAAAGGTTCATGCGAACTTAGTTCATGAGAACTCTTTTATCGCGTTCACACCAAAAAGAGCCGGTACTAAAATTAGTTCATGAGAACCTTTTTACCCCCTCGAAAGTCCCTGCTAGAGAGCAGGGACTTTCGAGCGGCTCTTTTGTGAGAAAAGAGCTATATTTCTGATTGGCTGGGCGGATTGCAAACCACGCCCCGTAAAACTTCCAAAACGTTTTGTGAAGCCGCCATTTTATTATCCTCGCATTAGCATTATTAGCATTAGCATTAACCCAGCGCAGAAACGCAGAGAGACTAACGTATGGCAACACAAAATAAAACATGGGAGCGGTGGAGATGAGGAGGTGTCGGTGTTCTGGCGATTTACTCGGAAGGCTTCAGTAGAAGCTGCTGGGGACTTCCGGCCGGGGACTTTGGGCGGCAGTATCCGCCGTGAAGTTGTTTGTAGCCTGCCAGTAAACCCAAAGCAGAAGAAGAAGAAGTGACGTCAGCGGCTTCATTTGCCTAATCCACCCCCAGGGACTTTTTCCGGTTTGAACGCGATCTGTACTTAGTTCATGCGAACTAAAGAGTTCGCATGAACTAAGTTCGCATGAACCTTTGTGGAAAAAGTACTGCGGTGTGAATGCGCCTAAGGAAGGTGAAGCGGGACAGTGATGAGAAACATTCTTCTTCTTAACAGCCACATTAAAACAGTTACATTAAAACAGTTACTAAATCAGCCTACTATCACCTAAAGAACATATCTAGGATTAAAAGACTAATGTCGCAGCAGCATTTGGAAAAACTTGTCCATGCTTTTATCTTCAGTAGACTCGACTACTGCAATGGTGTCTTCACAGGTCTCACTAAAAAATCTATTCGGAAGCTGCAGCTGATTCAGAACGCCGCTGCTCGAGTCCTCACTAACACTAAGAAAGTGGATCACATCACTCCTGTTCTGAAGTCTTTACACTGGCTTCCTGTGTGTCAAAGAATAGATTTCAAAATACTGCTGCTGTTTTATAAAGCTTTGAATGGTTTAGGCCCAAAATACATTTCTGACCTACTGCTAAATTATGAACCATCCAGATCTCTCAGGTCTTCAGGGACTGGTCAGCTTTCTGTCCCCAGAGTCAGAACTAAACATGGAGAAGCAGCATTCAGTTATTATGCTCCAAATATCTGGAACAAACTCCCAGAAACCTGCAGGTCCGCTGCAACTCTGACTACTTTTAAATCCAGGCTGAAGACTTTTCTTTTGTCGCTGCTTTTAATTGAACTATTCATATCTTAGACTGCACTGTAACTTTTATCCATGTATTTTTTCTTTTAATGTTTATCCATGTATTTCTTCTTTTAATGTTTATTTTATTAGCTTTTCTTTTAATGACTGATTTTAAATGCCATTTTCTTAATGTCTTTCATTTGTTGTAAAGCACTTTGAATTGCCTTGTGTTGAAAAGTGCTATATAAATAAACTTGCCTTGCCTTGCCTTAACCACATCAGTAAGTTACAAACCTCCATACTTATTTATACACTGGGCATTTTACTCTGCCTTTATCCTAGCAGGAGATCAGGTTTGAAGTTGTTTGAGAATCTTTAGTTGCTTCTTACTTTGCACATTAATGTTAGCCACAACCGATCCCGGTAGCTCACGGTGATCCTTTTCATGTGAAAATCAACATATTTGTTGTGCAGTGTTGTGCAGTGTCCTGTGTTGTTGGTCTCTCTGAGGAAAATGGGATTCCACAGTGGCACCAACAATAATGCTACTATGAACGTCTAGGAGGAAAAACCTTTCTGCTTCCGCTTAAAATAGTGACTGACTACTGAAATGAACGACATGCAGCTTTGATACTGACAGGTCAGTCCTGCCAACAACACACCAACACTTTTACAAGCTGGCCTTATGGCACTTGGTTGCATTACTAAACAACTGCCTTAACTAGCTGTCCCATGCAGGCAGAAAAGCGCTATCTTTAAAAAATAAACACAATGGCAGAAAAGTCCCTCTGAGGCTTTACCTGCGTCGTCTGCTAGAGAGATGTTAGTGAACGTCCCATCATCCTCCTCATCCTCATTATCCCTCCTCATGCTCATTATCCTGCATGTCAACGTCCTGAGTGTCCTCTCCTTCCTCCAGCATAGTGTCCTTTCTGTTTTTAACTGACAGACACATTCATCTGCTTTCTACCATCCTTTCTTTAAACTTTGCTCTTCCCTGTTCTATTCTTTGGGCCCGGCCTCCTGAGTGACGGTTTCCTGATTTACCTGACTGGTGGATCAGGTTACTGAGTTGTCACGGGGATTGGTCTCCATGGGGACCACTGGAAAAACTATCAGGGGTCAAAGGTTGACTCCCAGTCTGTTAGCGTGGGCAGAGTGAGACATAATAAAGACAGCACATACTGTCACACATTAACCTGAAAAGCATGTAAATACAGTTCCAGGATTTAGTTTTGTCTGCCTCTTTTCTCCCACCTGCTCTAAAACCAGAACATAACAAATCTGCAGTGCTTTCACATTGTGTAAATGCGTTATTTCACATGCATCTCACCTAATTAGACAATGTGTCAGTGCAGGGTTAACCTACAGTGACAGGAACGTTTCTGTCGATCTGTGGGAGCAGCCTGCACTCTGGTGGTTTATGTTGAGTACTGCAGATCAGTGACAGAGCTCATGCTCCCTCTGAGGGCAGCAGGCAGTGACACATTTACTCAGCAATGAGAATGCTCTCAAGGTCTAGAGCCAGTCATAGCCATAAAATAAATCTGAGAGTCACCAAACGGGTACATTTTTAAAGGTTTCTGTAGTATTTTCTTTTATGATGTACCTGAACAGAGGTGGGAAATATCTAAGTATTTACTCAATAACTTTATTTAAGTACAATTTGAGATACTTGTAGTAATGCTACTTTGTACTTCTCCTCCACTACAATTCAGAGGTTAATCATGTACTTTTACTCCACTTCATTTATTTTATATATTTAGTTACTTTACAGATTTTAATTAATTATGTGAAATATAATCAACACTTAAATAAGAATTTAGTTACACCTGGAGTAAATTCACAAGCTATCCTGCAGTATAGAAAGTCATTAAAACTAGCTGCCACCTTTACCAGCTTTGATAACACATTAATGCATCAATAAATATAGAACATTTCATTTATATTATTCTGAAATGGACCAATCTGCAGAATGACTACTTCTAGTACTTTAAGTACATACATTGATGCTAATACTTTTGTACTTTAACTTGAGTAACATTTTCAATGCAGCACTTTTACTTGTAACAGAGTCTTCTCTCTGGTACTTCTATTTTTACTCATGTACAAGATCTTAGTACTTCACCCACCTCTGTACCTGACTACAATTTATTGAAATAAGATTGTAGGGGAGTTTGGCAGATAACCTAGAGCAATGGTCCCCAACATGGGTGTCGGGTCCCCCCATGGGGGCGGAATACATCTGAGGGGTCATGAGGGATCAGATTTGTGAACAATAAGGAGAGAAAGTATGTCCGACAACAAGATTTAGAGGTGTTGAATGAATTGTGAAAGTTCAGTTAGATTTCAGAAGAAGTTTGAAGCTCTGTAAAAAGCTGGTTTGTCGATCGGTTGAGTTTAATTAATTGGTTTTATACATTTAACACATGAAGCAATCATTAGAAAAACAGCCGGATAAACATATGGCATTATTTAAAAAAAGATATATAAAAATAGCATCACAAATATAGGACGGAATATAATAAAAACACATAAAGACCAGCAAAGGGTAATAAAGACCATTTCTATCGGTCAGTCTTTTATGCTTTGCTATTTTGACAAATTGCCATTCAATGAATAATAGTAGTGAATGGCGATGCTGGTGACACAACTGCTGCTTAAACATGTGCTGCTAATAATACTGTGAAGGACTGGAAATACTATGTAATAACATAATAATACAAACAAGAGAAGGACCCTCTGCAGGCAAGTCAGATCGGGTATTTAAGTATCGCCAGCTGAAACATAATGACCATACTGTGTGTTCAGATAGTATGAATTACAGCAGCATGTGGTTTTGTTGTCTGAAAGACAATCCACATGTTGTGTTTGTGTTTGTTGTGTGTTGATCTTTTGCTCACTTGTTGGTGATTTGGTGATTTGGTGCATCTACACTGAACAACTGAAACATTGACTTTAAATGATTATATTATGTCAAAAGATTACACATAACTTTATTAGGTTATTTGAAAGCAATAATATTAAGTGGAACCTAATATTTTGTATGTAAACTTAATATTATGGAGTTCAATGAACCTAATACATTTATTTGAAATCTGTTGACATGATACATTTAAATAGTTATTCAACAGATTACACATAACTCTATTGGGTTACTCGAAAGCAATAATATTAACTTTAAGTTTTAGGTTCAAGTTAATATTATTGCTTTCAAATACACAATTATGTGTTGACAAAATATAATCAATTAATGTCAACGTTAAATATGTTCAGTGTTTGCAGTCTTTGCTCGATCATAATTCAGTGTCTTTATGTCGTGTGTTCGCGGGCATGTGTGTTCGCAGAGGATTCCTCGCCCCATAAAGCCGGGATGAACAGACATTTATGGGAACAATTTCACGGGGAAGGGATAGCCATTAACGTGCAACGGTGTGGCCACATTTAAAATCCAAATATAAAAAGCCTGGAACACCTCTCTGACATCGGAGGAGAAACCTGGACTCCATTGTTGTTCAGTCTCTTTGTGATGTTGTTTGTGTCTGGAATGTGAGCGTCTTGCAGTGGACTTGTGTCACCTTGTTGCCATTTGTCCTTTGTTTGATGTGATCGGTCTTTCTTTGTAGTTGTTTATGTGTCTGTGCTCATTTCATGTATTTTCATAATTGTGTTTTGTCTCTTTGCAGTTGTTTTATGTCTTTGTCTTCACAGAATTATTTTTGCCTTCTTTGTAGTTGTTTTGTGTCTCTTTGTGTTCATCTTCTTTTTTTTTTCTTAATTGCTTTGGTCTTATCTTAGTCATTAATTTGAGTTATATTTTGTAGGTGAAGGATGTGGGGCCCACTGACACTTTGGGTCCCTACTCCTAGCCATACTTGCCCGATGCAGATCACAGATTAGCTTTATTACTTAAAGAGTTAAGAGTGACACTGCCAACACAACTTGGCTGGTGACACTCCAGCAGCTGTTCCACCCAAAACACTCAATAACGTTTAAAGGTGATAAGAAGAAATGTTCATACCTGGTAAAGGATAATGTTTCACTGTTTAGAGGGAAGTGTGTGTGTGTGTGTGTGTGTGTGTGTGTGTGTGTGTGTGTGTGTGTGTGTGTGTGTGTGTGTGTGTGTGTGTGTGTGTGTGGCTGCAAACACACACAGAGAGAGAGAGATTATATTAGTGTTACGGTTCGCTCCCCTGTGATAGTCCACGGACCAGATGCCCACTTTGGCACCAACGCTCTGCCAGTGTTATGCTAGACACACACACACACACACACACACACACACCACACACACACACAACACACACACACACACACACACACCACACCACACACACACACACACACACACACACACACACACACACACACACACGTGCAGGGGAGTAGAGGCTGTACAAAAGAGCACTCGTCCATCTGTCCATCTCCAGGCTAAACTGGTACTGCGCACATCAGCATGTTTGTGTCTCCCTTGTCTGCAAACGTGTGTGTGTGTGTGTGTGTGTGTGTGTGTGTGTGTGTGTGTGTGTCGGGGTGTGTGTGTGTGTGTGTGTGTGTGTCTGTGTGGTGTGTGTGTGTGTGTGTGTGTGTGTGTGTGTGTGTTTGCATTTTTCTCATACTGCCTGTGGTGCAGCACCTCTTTTCACCCTCTGTCTGAAAGCAGAGCCCAGTCTGCTCTGATTGGTTAGCTGGCCGGCTCTGCTTTGATTGGTCAACTGCTTAGAGATGTCTCGCCCCTTTGCCTATCATGTACAATATGTTGGAGCGCTAGCCAATGGGAGCGTGAATGTTACACAGTTATGTCACTGTTATGAAAGTAAACAAAAAGTAATGAATACA
Source organism: Harpagifer antarcticus (assembly GCA_902827135.1). Lineage (NCBI taxonomy): Eukaryota > Metazoa > Chordata > Actinopteri > Perciformes > Harpagiferidae > Harpagifer > Harpagifer antarcticus. The sequence continues at coordinate 4,325,933 of CADEHL010001287.1, forward strand.
TAAAGTTACATTTGCTTACACGTTTATCAAAGTGACTTAAAATAAGTGCAATCAGCCTTTAAGTTACAAAATCAAAACGGCAAGAACTATTTAAATCTTAATCCACTCAAATATCTCAAGAACTCTGACATTTTGTACCAACATTCATGTTCTCCAGAGGATGAATCCTAGTAGCGTTGTTGGCCCCCTGGCACTACCTACTAACATTTACATTTTCCGTCTTCAGTAAAGCGTTGTTGGAGATATATCACTCTGGCCACATACCTGAATTCAGTATATATTCAGCAATGACATTTAAAATATTTGAAATACTACTTAGCTACTTTTATGTACTCTCTCAATCTCTCACTCACGTTTCCATCATTGTTTTCCTGCAACAGGTCACCTCTCGAGAGACTTAGGAAAGCCACTTTGACGTAATACCATAGGTCCAGCTGAGCCCATTTAGCTTCAATCAATATTGACTGCTGGTCATCGATCCAAACGGCCAAACAAGAGATGAGATCATCCAATGGGTAAATAACTTGTATTGTTTTAATATTTCCATGTGAGTAATAACTTTGGTTTGTCTGTAGGAGCTTCCTGTTAACAAGTAGGCGTCAAAAATATTTTCCTTAATTAATCTTTAAAATTTCATAATTCATTTCATTTCGTTTTGAACCTAACCTCACCAAAACAAGCCGTACTGCTTGTCTGATATAGCGGAATATGTATTCAGTCTCTGTGTTTTCTCCATCCCCAAAGTTGTCAATCTCTACCAGACACCATTTCCAAGATTGGCATTTAAACAGTTAATTTTGCAGCATTTTATCCACAAGCAAACCATTATCTTTCATTTTAACGTGAAGGAGATATAGACTATTTAATTGTGTTTTACAGATAAGTGTTAATTCCGTTATCCTCTTCTCAGGACAATGTCAGGACAAATATACAGTGCGAGTTCAGTGTAAGCAGTTTCACGTTCAGCTATTCAATCATTGTTGTTTTTGAAACAGAAAGTCTCCTTTTTAAAGGGAAAATGCTATACTAAATTAAATGATGTTAGCATTTTCTTTTTCTTTTTTATATTCAAGTTTTTCTAAAGTTAAGTTATCTCTATTTTCTTCTTATCAAGAACAGGCTGAAAATAACAACTTAGAAACTGTAAAATATAAAGTACAGTGTTATATAAACACTCAATAAAACTAAAATGTATGTTCTCAGACTACAGAAAGGCGGCCAAGGCCAATAGAGGTCACCAGCTTTCCTTGTATCATTCTCTCTCTTCTAGTCTTCTCTTCTCAAAAGATTATCGTATCTGTTGGGGAATAATTTGCTTAGGTATTCAACCTTTGACATAGTTCATAATGTTCTCCTCTCACTGGTCTCCTTTCCCATTGCATAGTCTAATACGGCTTGGGTATTGCTGCCATCTCTCTTAAGGAGTGGCAGCTTGGGCGCATGTTGTTGCCAGTCTATGACAGAGCACAAGCCGCCATGAGGTAGTTTACTGTTCAGGGACGTAGGTTCCCTGGCGCACATTCTTTCCTATGGACGAGAGCTCTAGTTAGATTCAGGGTCCCTAATTGTTTAGTCTCACTAATAAGAATGTGATTATTACACTCCGAACTAGTTAAAACCTCGAGCTACAGAAAGAGTTCTTCATAATTCGTTTGGCAACCGCTGTGTCAACTTGTGACGCACCGCCTGTCTCGTCAGTTCTCCGGCCGTAACTCCAAATAAACCATCAGTGATTGCCATCAAAGCTCCAGCTCTCCTCGTGTCTCTCTGAGTCCTGTTTCCAATTTCTTCAGAAGTTTTCCCCACAGTATCTAAATCTATCTCAAAATAATAATAATAATAATAATAATAATAATAATAATAATAAAATAACTAATTTAATAAACTTCATTCAACTGTGGGAAGGAGTTATATCCAACAATTTATATCCAACAATCTATCTATATATCTCAAAACATTAATTTGATGGACTTTATGGATTTCCATCCATAAAGTCCATAGCCTCACATCAATCTAATTACATCCATGCAATATAATGTCATTTAGTTTGTTCAACTAACATTTGTATCAAATACAGCTTAAAGGTGGGATAGGTCATTTTGGAGAAACCAGCTCGAGTGCGCTAGAATTTGAAAATACACAACCGGAAAAAATCTGCCACTTCTTACAGAGCCCCTCCTCCAACACACACGAACGCACACATGACCAATGAGGGCACGAGATAAGTTTGTGCACAGATGGAAGGCTGACAGCAGGTAGGCCATCCAGTTATTTTAGCCGGGCCGGCTAAAATGATTGGTCGTGCTTTTTACAGTGCTATACGGCTTCCACAGATGGCATATTAATGTATTTATTGTCAAAGCATTTAATATATTAATTGCTATCTCGGGATGTTTAAGAGCATTCCATGGAATATAACAAAAAGTGTTTCTGAATAAATGACATACACCACCTTTAAAGGGCACCTATCATGCCAAAATGCACCTTTGTACGTCTTTTATACATGATTATGTGTCCCCCGGTGTTCCGGGGAACTCACCAAGTGTCAGAAAACACAACCCTCTCTATTTTCCTCCTCCTTGCCAAATCTCTAAAAAAGGGGCTGCAACGGATCTGAAAAAAATGGATCCACATTCCGACACTTTTCTACGTCACAAAGACGTACTCCGCTTATTGGTCAACTCTCCACCTATCAGGGGAATGAGCCACGGCCACGTGCATTGCCAAACCTCTCATTCGCATATAGGCTATCGGCAGGCTACCCCAGTCACATCTGTGTTTTTTCCTGCTATTGCCAGGATGTCTAAGCCAGTTAAACCACGGACATGTTTATGAACTTCTCTCAAGTCCAACACGGATATGCCTCCAAACTAATGCTACACCCGGGATCAATACCAACCATCCGGGACCAGGCCAGTGAGGACACATCCAATTCTGAAGCTGTAAGTTTTTATTTAGCAGTGTTTTTCCTGATAAAGCTATATCTAGCTTGTAGTATGTAGCATGTAGCATGTAGCTTAGCCGTATCAATGTCGCCTCAACCCCAACTAGTAATCGGTTAGGTGTTTATATGTTCTTGTAACATTTTATTTTGTACGCTCCGCAGTCTTTGCTTTGTCTTTTATTTTAATTATCAGGCATTTGCGAACATGTTCAGACTGCCGTAATGGCGATCTGTGTGAAGGCTGTAAAGCCACGCCTAGCCTAGCCGATAACACAAGTATTTATTCTCCTATGTATTAGTATTTTGTATCCTCTAAAAAATCATATTGAGTAAGTTATAATAACAAACGTAATCTTCTGGAGGTAAGTGCCGTTTTTTCCAGCGTTATGTAAAAGCTTTTGTGATTGTAGTCTGTAAGAACGATCATATATCATCGATCTGTAAGCTAAGCTACGCTAAGCTACGCTAAGCTAATGAGACATGCCGTTTTTTGCAGTATGTTTACTTACATATACAACACTGTATGTATGTATGCGAGGGGACACACACCACGAGTAAAACGGAGCTAAAGCCCTGGTATGTTGTTGTTGACGACATGCATTTACTAATCTAAACCACTTTTTTTTTGTGCTTTTTTTAACATTGCACAGGCTACGTGGCCAACTTGATGGACCTCATCTTCGACCAAGTCTTTGTGGACCCTGCACCATTATGAGCAACCTGACAGGGAGGAGGTCATCGCCGGGTATGCCACACGGTTCAATTTGGCTGCTGTCTGAACCTAACAGACATTTCACGGATCAGAGGACAACGCAGGCCGGAATCACCACTCTGATCCTGTGTCCAAAGAAGCCCCAGCACCAGCTCACAAAGCTCCTGTTTTTTATGGGTTCAAATAACCGTTGATTTTGACAATAAAGTTCCGAGTTGATATCAAATGTGTCGTGATTATTCATGTTGGGATGGGTAAAGAATATTCTGATTTCAAAAGCATAAAGTTGTGTGTGGACTTTTTTTGTCATACACATGGGTGTGTTATGCCATTGCTGTGTAGTATATAATAGTACATGTACAATGACAGAATGAAAGATTGCATAAAGCCATATACACCAGTATTTATTTCCATGAACAATATTAGCATTCGTTTTTACAATTTCAGTCAAAACAAACCACTCAGTGCTCTATTGGCCTCAACTGTAGTTCAACTGGTTTGCAGCTCTGTAAGATTTCAATGCATTCTGCAGGGACAACACATTTAGGCACACAGGCTCCAATCCAGGATGGTCCACCACACAGGTTACAGAGTCCTCATGTTCCTGCATCCGTCTTGACACCTAGTGTGATAAACATATATTGAATGACTATGTGAAAAATGTATTCTCTAACAGACAACTTAGTGAAGCTAATGTTACGTGTGGTATCTCCATGCAGCACATGCTCCGGTTCAGAAGGCATCGTGGCGCAAGTTGCACACTGTACCCCCCTTTAGAAAGAAGTCATAAACTGAGCTTTTAAACACATGAAACACACATTGCTGACAACTGAGGTGTTGGAGTTATACTTATCACCCTAAGTTATTGAACTTTCCAACGGTTTGTTGCACCGATGTTGGAAGAAAAAGGACTGTAAACTATTAAACGCAATGAGGCCATTGTATATATGCTGAAAATATGAATGTCTCCCTTTATAAATATATATATGTATCGCTGTTTTTGCGTTCCACAACTCTAAGTTACAAACTGTACACATTGCATCTTGCTAATTAGCCAAATATGAATGGAATAAGTAGCAAGCATCGAACAAACAGAGTAAAAAAATAAATAGGGACATACAGCTTGTCAACTAACCATTCAGAAACGTCCTGCTGCAACCGAGATGTTTGCACCTCCACCAAACCTCCGCTGCTTCAGTTTCTGGATCAAATTGATAATATGCTTGAACACATGCATTGCTCCTCTGAGATGACATGTTGTATTCCAACACATCGTAAATCACAGCAAGCATGGTAACGTGACTCTCTGCCGGCTCTTCTGCTGGGGGCGTGGTCAGCTGCTGCTCAGAATTTTCATAGGCAGGTTTGAATAAAGCGAAAATGAGCGAAACGAGGCATGGCTAAAAAATCATCTGTTTGGTATTTTGAAAAATAAAATGTATAAATATACCTTATATAGGTATGGTCATACACTATATCATTAAATATAGCATGAAAGGTCACCTTTAAATAACATGATTAAAGTAACTAATGAAATTATATAAGAAGGTAATATAAACCTTTTATCCATCCATCCACCTATCTTAAAAAAATGACTTTCTGACATTCAATTATGCGAATGATTTTCCATCCAATAAAATGTAAATGAGGCCCTAACTCCGACAATAAAAAACTAATTCAGCTAGTTTAACTAAAAAACATTTTGGTATCGAATACAGCCTAAGAACGTGATTCACATTAACTAATTGACATTCATTTACAATTGTTCAACTCAAACAATCATAATTAATTTACAAATAAATATATCTATTTTTGCAACGGTAACTTTAAAAATGTATTCCCATTGCAGTTATCTGTAAAAAAATGAATCAATAACCCTTATCTGAGTATCAGAATATAATTAATGAAATATTTACAATACAATAATAAATATATAAGTAATGTAACCTGATTATGCCTTCTGTTACTTTTGGATTATCACCAATTGCCGTTGCAAATAAGTAAAAGAAGAAAAAATCATCACAATGTGTTTACCCTAAGTGTATTCTGTAAAAACAACAGAACAATCTTAGCTCAACATTGTGTCCTCTGATCAGAGATTTGACTTATAAGAAAACCTGCCTTTCATTCAGCACATTCAGGCAGTAGTCTACACCCAACAATAAAACACAGGAGCACATACTACACTTTAAAAATAATCAATCTGAGCAAACAGAAAATGCTCCGTTCTGGTTTAATACACACAGTTAAACTCAAACACCACCGTTTTTTTGAACATATAGGTTCATCTTCTCAATAAAAAAATTAACAAATGAACAAAGAAAGTGAAAACCATAAAGCAGATTCAGGGAGTAGGCGTAGAGATTCTCACTTAAAGTATTAACATACAGAACAGTTTACAAGATAAATAAACTATGTTCTTTTAACAGCATTCACAATAAGATCTTTTACATGTTTGGTAACATTTGAATCCTAGTAGTAATGCCTACTTACTTCTTTTTTTTTTAAAGTAAATGTAAGGGACGAACCAGTTTACCTTTCTTTTATCCTGAGTACATAAATCCTGTTCTACTTTAATCCATTACTCTCCAAGCCTTAATGTAATTGATATGATCAAGTAATATAATAATTTACATTCAAAGTTGGAAATGAATTCACATTAAACTCAAACTAGTCAAAATATTCGGAAATGAATAGTAAAAAAATAATCCTGTTCCAGTAAAACTCCACTCCAGGGTTTGCAGGTAGCATGAACAGCTACAGTGTTGGTTTACGATCTTCCCCATACATGTTTCACCCCCCCCCCCTTCACCTCCCTCCCGTCTCCTCTCCCCCTTCTCCCTCACTCTATTCTTCTTAATCTCATCCCACTCACACATACTCTGCGGGGGGAGCACGCACACGCCACACACACACACACCACACGCACACCACACACACACACACACCACACACACACACACACACACACACACACACACCACACACTCCTGTATGAATACTTGAGTGAGTTGACTCTGCACTCTGAACTGCCATTTATTTGGACTCTCAGTCTTTCTGTCTGCCAGAAACCACAGGACAGAACAGAGAGCAGATTCATCAGCAGCCTCACCTGCTCCACAGTCCACCACAACAACACACTCACACTCAGTATTGATGTATCAACAAAACCGCACAGTTTTAGAAACTACAAGTTGGAGTGCTACAGGGGTAAACGCATACTTAATACAAACATAGCTATAATAATAGATCTCTCAAAAATTGCAAATATTGCTAGAGGCAAATACACATTATAAACCCATCGTAGTAAAGTGAACATAACATGACCATAGACAGGTATTGTTATTATTTTTTTCAATCTTTGTAAATAATATTGCTGTTTTCTTAACGCAACAGGCGCACGTTCTATAGGTTTTTGTGCATGTCAATGTTCTGCAAAGACTGAAACCCCAAAGTTCACGACAGAGGGAGTTTCTCGATTGAACTCCTTTGTTTACTTCCGTAACATTATGACATCACAATATTACACTTGCGCTTCTATTGGCTATCGCTCCGAAACATTGTAGGTGATAGGCTAAGGGGCGGGACATCTCTAATCTGTTGACTCATCACAACAGAGCCGGCCAGCTAACCAATCAGAGCAGACTGGGCTTCAGCCAGAGGGTGAAAAGAGGTGCTGCAGCACAGGCAGTATGTGGAAAATAAAGAGCTTTTTGAACATTAAAGCTTGTACACTTGTCAAAGTATAGGCCTGAAAAACGACTTCTTGAGTAGCCTGAGATCTTTAGGGTCAAGCTCCAAAAAACCTAGATTCTACATTTCCAAAATTCCTCACAACAGTATGTTTCTGTTAGATCCTTGCTGCCTTGTATATATACTAGGGTTGTCAGTCGATTAAAATATTAATCGCATGATTGTCCATAGTTAATCGCGATTAATCGCAAATTAATCGCACATTTTTATCTGTTCTAAATGTACCTTAGAGGGATATTTTTCACGTTTTTAATACTCTTATCAACATATGAGTGGACAAATATGCGTTATGCAAATGTTTATTATCATTTGAACAATGACAAATATTCTCATGAATATTAAACACACAACAACCTCTGAACATTACAAATATTCGCCTCAATTCAACCTGGAACCTCTCTCATACAGTACTGTATGTATGTGTGTGTGTGTGTGTGTGTGTGTGTTGTGTGTGTGTGTGTGTTTGTGTGTGTGTGTGTGTTGTGTGGTGTGTGGTGTGTGTGTGTGTGTTGATGATTGATTGATTGAAAAGTTTATTAACAGCTTGTATATTGGGTACAGTACAGTACAGCTCAAAACATACAATTGTTAAGGGGATGCAGACCAGAGAAAGACTTTCGTCTTGTTTACATCAGGGTCCCCCATTTCCAATTCATCATATCATTTAAGACATGTAAGACATATTGACAAACAGATGGGTTATTTACAATTGACATACAGGTGGTTTTTTACATACAGATTTCTTATTTACAATTTTCATTTTAGATTTCATTCTAATACATCCTAACCGGACATTTAAGACCAACCAAGTCTACAGATATACAGTTAGTAACAGATATACAGATATACAGTTAGTGTGTGATGGATCGTTGGAGCTATGTGCAACTCAAGGCATATGCTCGAACGGGAGCTGCCTGGACGCTGCAATCATGTTGCGCACTATCCGTGCTGAGTGTGCTGACTTCTCATACAATGTCCCACTGTCTGGCTTCCTGCATCAAGTCAAGTGCTCGGCGCAGTTGTAGCGAAATGTCATTTAAACAGCTCCTTATATCCGTTAGCGCAGCTAGCTAGCACCAGATGCTAACAACAGCAATACATGTAAGGTCTCTCTCTCGCTCGCTCGGGCCACACATACACACACCCTCCCGGTCCTCCCAATAGCCAGTCAGGGCCTGCCGGTGAGCGTGGAATTGTGGTCCAAGCAGGCAGCAGGAGCGGGGCTGTCAGCATCAGTTTGTAGAATGTATTTTAAACCCGATGCGCTCTGAAACTACGGGGCGTCCGAGGAAAAAAATACACATGCGTTAATCGCGTTAAAATAATTAGTGGCGTTAATTTTTTTTTGCGTTAACGCGTTATTAACGCGTTAACTTGACAGCCCTAATATATACCAATGTCTAGGTCTCCATTTTATATCAAACGCTTTGCAGTCTTGAAGCCTGAGCAGAAATAACCCTAATGTTGTAATCAGGAACTTTAGAAAGTTCCCTGCAGTGTCAGAGAAGATTTGATACACCTGCTTTTATAGGCTGAAGACTAATCCACTCTAATTCACATTTGTAACGTTTTTGGAGTAGCTGAGATTTTAAAGAATACTACTATCCTCATAAAATCTACACATAAAAAGGCAAATACATAATGGTTATTTTTCTAATCCTACATCCTAAAACCCTCCATAGACATACTTAATGAGACATGTTTGATAAGCTAAAAGAAAGACAGGTTTGTTTATTTCATTAATTGAAAAGGTGGCATTTTGAAAGTACAAAAGTTTGCACAACACAGAGAACACAGACGCATTCAAGGCGCCCTGTGAGTCAGGGCCTGGGGGCATAATCAACCCACCATCATTAGCTGCATTATGTAGACTGACTTCAGCCAAACAACAGTTTACCTCTTGGTGTGCTTGAACCAATACAGATCTGTATACAAACCTGTGTCAAAGTACCTTGACTTTTACTCAACGCACATCCTGTTTACCTGAGTGACACCTGTACTTGTAGGATATTCAAAAATCTGATTTACCCATAGAATTGTATCGGAGTCTATGTATAGAATAAAACCTTTTCCATACTCCACACATTTGTGACCACATTTGACACAACAGAACATTAACATATAGGTTGTTTTTAACTAACTAGTTGCAAACTTTGTCTGGCTGTTGCAGGTAAGGTGTTTATACATATTTTTCACTGAAGACGGCCGGATTCGTCATCAAATGATGATGCTGATGAGAGCAACCCTGTCTCCTAAAAATTACGGGTATGGGATCTATGGAATCACAATTTCAATAGCTTACCATTAAATGACGGATATACCTTTCTGTCTGTGATGTTTTACAAATCAGATATTAATATGTAGAAGTAAAACATGAGAAATAGTATAGAAATATCCTGTAAAATTATGTAAAACATGAATAAAACTATACATCTTCAGATGTTATACATATACATAAGTGTCCTACACCAATAATACAAAGTTATTATTAGTATGCTGTGTGTACCTTGTGTGCACCGCCTAGTGGTTAAAGCACATTATTGAATTATTTTTGTTGAATAATGTTAAGAGTACATACTTTCATAGGGGGAAAGTAGAAGGTCAATGATAGAAATATAGAATATAAAAAAATCAAGAAGATACTGTAAGTGATCTCTACAATAAAACAGTTTAGTGCACGATGTACAAAGATATTAATATGAGGATGTGCAAAACAGACAAACTAATTAACCTTTATTAACACATTAAAGAATACTTTAGGTTAAGGTCTTCTTTCAAATAAGAAAATAGCTTTGGGGGTATCTATCTACAGATAAATATTAAGCCTGAAATAGTACTTAACGTCTAATTTATTGCTTTCCTGCAATGTTAACTATGTTGAAGCACTTATTTTAACCGATATTATACACATTAATTATACTCTTGTATGTAGATAGTATAAGAAATGTGCAGAATATGACAGTTTAATGGTGGAGGTACACACATATTGATAGATGTCATCTAATGCACTGTTGAGGAACCTGTGACCCAAGTTTTTCATTCATTGCATAACTACACCGTAGTTGTGTATATGATATGTCAATAAACCTTAGAAAATCTTGAAAGGGATGTGCAAAATACCAATTATATACAGTTTTTAATTAACTATTAGTAGAGAATAACGAGTAATTAATATACTTTGTAGAGATCTGCAGATAAATGTTTAGTCTTCTCAAGCACCAACTATCAAATATCTCTCCTGATTGGGCACTTGACAATCACCATCCCTGAATTGTACCCAGGTGTAACTAAAGTCTGATTTAATGGTTGTTTATATTTCACATCATTAACCAGAATCTGCAAAGTAACTAAAATAAATGTAGTGGAGTAAAAATACCAGGTTAACCTCTGAATTGTAGTGGAGCAGAATTACAAAGTAACAATGAGCTGTCATGTGGGTATATATTAATGCTGCCCATTATGGACACAAGCGATTTTCACCCATTTAGTAATTACATGTTTTAAATTTGTACACACCAATGTGTTTCCTATCGCCTAAACCTCCAGGGCTGTACACAGTTTAATACTGTCAGTGTCAACTTCTAATTTTGGGAAAAAAATAAAACGTCTTTTAAAACTACAATTCCCAGTAGAGACGTGCCATAGAGAACATGTTGCGAAACACAATAGCCAGCATGTGTAGTTCTGGGGGGGCGTTCGAGTCCAGTTTTGAATAGTCTGCCGTGGTTTCGTTTCCATTTCAAAGAGCTTGACGCTCGGCGTAACCTTGGCGCACTGCCACTCCAACATCTAATCCCAGAGCTTGAAGATTAATCACGGGGTTTGTCAACGGGACTGGAGTCCCAAACGATAGCTAGGGATTATGGGTAGTGTAGTGTCTTCAGCCATCCTAAACTCTGAATTTTAAGATCTTCTGTTACTGTCCTTTCTTCTTAGAGGAAGTACAAGTACAGAAACACGTAACTCTGGATCAGGGGCGGATCTAGAAAAATATTCATGGGGTGGCAGGAGAATTTCAGGGGTGGCATGCCCTGGCAGAAGTATATGCTGATTTAATCGCAGTCATATCAATTAATGTTAACTTGGAAAGCCACAATATTTATATTTTAACTCAATTACATTTGGTGACATTATTGTGGCACATCAGTAAAGCCTTACATATAATATATAAGGTGGCAGACATAATGTAATGAATTTTAACTGAACAATAACTGAATGAGTTTGTTTCACTCTTAGACCAGCAGCGGTACCAAATCTATGCAGACTGCTGCAATAAGTACATGAATTAACAGTCTCATCGATGTTTGTCTAAATTAATATGATAATATTAACAATGATGTTATTCCTATCAGCTGTCAATCACTGTTATAATTCACAATTTCAGTGTTATTATTAAATAAACTATATTTTTTGGAGGAGTTAATGATGAATGTTCCTCAAGATGCTTGCTCACCCTCATTCAAATTTGAAAGACAAGTAATTATATCATATATCAAAATTCAAAAGATTCAAAGGAACAGTTCAGCGCTCCACGACTTTACTGCAAACAGTTACAACCTTGACTTTACATCAGAAAGAACAAACATTAAAGAAGTGACTAACTGCATCAATTAGGGTTAAAAAACGTGTATTCAGCTAAAACATATACATCGCTGCAGTTGTGATCCAGTGGAAAGTCTTTACCTACTGGCCTAGTTAAATCAAAGTGGTTACCTTTTTTTGGCGGGGCAGTGAAGTTTTACACCCGTCTTATTTGACTTTCTCAGGACTTAAAACTGTTTTTTGCGGGCAGAACCCCACAAAGAAGAAAAATGTTATACACACGTAAGGTCATCATCTTAACAGTTTATTATGCTCATCGAGTCATCCATGAGCAGAGCATCAAGTTGGCATGCCTATAACAGCTGAATGTGGCGATTACCATCTTGGTCAACAAAACGCCTCACAAACTTATTAAGTTCTAACGCTATGGTGCGTTTTGATTCAATGCTGAGTACAGCCAAACTTGACAGTCTCTTCTCTGTTATTGTAGACTTGGATCCGAAATGCTTCTCGTTTTGCGCTGTCCCCCCGTTCAAATGAAATCGCCGCCAATCATATTTCCACGCTCACGCCAGGGCCGGGAGAGGGGTTACAAGGCTTGCGTCTTGTGCTGCATTCACCTGCACTCGGACATTAGAGATTTTCTCTCATAAATGTCCGATGAGCCAGAACTTTTCTTTCAAAACAAAGCTGCCAACTGGGGTGGCAAGGCATTTTTCTGAGGTGGCAGCTGCCACCCCCCACCCGTAGAACCGCCACTGCTCTGGATGTGTTTTAATGTTTGAGGTGCAATAAACGACACAGCAGCTTTTTGGCATGTTAAAACTATTATTTTCTGCCTCGCTCATGAGAGTAACAGCTGGCGAAATTACAGCCTCGCCTACTGATTTTAATTTAACCATATATCGAGCCCGATTCACGATTTGAAATGTGTGCTCTAAAATGATATTTATAAATGACTATTATCATTATTACAAGCAAGACAATAAAGGCAAAGATATGTAGAAAATAAACTTATTTAAGATACGTTCATAACAAACGTAACGTGGGAGAAAATACGTTTCTAGAAGATATGTAGAAAATAAACGTATTTGAGATACGTTCATAACAAACGTAACGTGGGAGAAAATACGTTTCTAGCTAAACGTAATTGAGAATGCAGTTTAGTTCTGTGGGAACGTAATCTTTAGGAGACAGGGTTGGATGAGAGCTGAGAGAATCAACCAAACAATGTGCTGAAAGACGCTCCGTAACTGAAGAAAACTGCAGAGGAGGGCGATCCTTCACACATTTAATCTATTGTTATTAAAAATATATTGATTTGAACTGCTTTAAAGTGGCATCAGACAACTTCTTAATGGTCTCAGTTTTTGTGAATCTGTTGCAAAGATGGATCGCCCCTAGCTTAAAACTAGTAAGGCATTTAGCTACTTTTTCAGACCAAGCCCCCATTTCCCATTGACTTATGTTGCGAAAGAGACATCTGTAAATTTGCGTTCATTTGACTGAGCCAAGAGCGGTGGACCGGAGTTTAAGGTAAACTTATGTGCGCAAGCTCTTTGGGCCCAGATACGGGTACTTTTTTACATCTACAGTTGCTCCATTTTTGGCTTCATGCGCCACTGAACAATTTGTATAGGAATATACTGTACCATGCCTCCAACGCTGTGTCAAGTTCTCTTTAAATGTTGATTTTTCATTATTCTATACCCAACGTTGGACCTTCACAATATACCCAATAATGATAACTTAAAGGAAAGTCTAAGGGAGTGGTAAATTATACCTGTGCAGCATTGTACCAATGCTACCATTCAAGTCAATGACTAAACAATCTCCTCTTTGTGACGCCCTGCCTAAACATTTTGAACTACCCTGTGAATAGCAGTCAGTTGGCAATGTGCCACTTATTCTAGCTAAAATATTATGAGGATCCGATTTTCAAATCACAGAACTTGGTCCAAAGAATCTTGATAAATCACTGATTTTGGCAGTTGGTGCCACATTGTTTTGCTACTTTTTTGCATAGACAAAAACAGTCGTATTTAATTGTTTTCCTTGCCTTGGGTCATTATGACATGGCGAGAAAGTGCCAAATAACAATCATTAGGGGATAGACTTGTATCCTATTTTTAGCCCATTTTTTTCCCGTCTGGTGGAATAGCACCCTTTGGGCCCTTCTCACTTCTCTTATTTTTCATTTCCTCGGACTCGGTATCACCGGAAGTTGATTTGTCTGCGCCATCTTGAGTAGCGTCCCAATGGCCTTATTTCTGCCAGAGGAGCGAGGAACGAGGAGCGATAATGGAGGAGCTATAATCGAGGAACCACCAGACATCCTCCGATGAAATCCTCAGACACTCGCCCCGCCCCCTTACTGTGTATCACTCACTGATTGGACGATGCAGCGCATGCACTGATCTGATGCTTCTTGACGTTCTTGACATGAGAGCAGTTTCCCAGCGGAGTGAAGAAAACACATGAACCTCACGGGAGTCCCTCCTCAGTTTATACCGTGTTTTGTTTCAATTCATGTATCATTTAGTTACAAATATGTGATATATCTGAACAACAAAGTGGTCAAAAATCATTTTATTCATTTTTTGGAAACATTTTCATGATCGCTTTTTTCGTTTTACATTTTCATTTATTGTCATTTCCATTCAGTCAGTCATTAAGTGCTATTAAAATGTTAATTTGCTACATATCCAAACAAACAAACAAAGTGTGCAATCCAATGAATGTTAATCTAACTGGGTTTTGATAGATATCTCTTTTTCTTCTCTCAATTATTTTATTTCTATTGTGCACTCTAATCAATATTAATCCAACTATTGTTCGTTTATACATTTTAAGAATGGCGTTTATCTTTTTTGAGAATTAGTTCTTATTTGATTTGATTTATTTGGGTCTACAACAGATGATACAAATGTTTGAGTCAGTACATGTGTAGGCCGGGGTGTTTGTGAAAATAACCGGGACAGAGCTGCTGTCAGACATCAGCTGTGCAGTGTCATCACAAACGGACGTCGCTTCACGTGACGCTCCTGAGGAAAGGACGTCCCATTGCTCTTAAAACTCATTTCCCTGCTTCTCGTGGTTTCCTTGCGTCTCTCCATGCTTCCCTGGTGGGAGGGACTAGTCGCAGGGAAACGACGTAAGTGAGGGACGCAAGGAATCCATTTCACCGAAGTGAGAAGGACCCCCGGTCGATTAAATGGAATCCTTACGTCCCTCACTTGCTCGTTTAAATTGAAATTTAAGCTCGCTCCATTGCGGAGATATTCCCGGGAGAGTGCGGAAAACTCAAATTAATTAATTAATTTCAAATGTGAAATGTTACCAATATACTCACAGACCACTAGGGGGCGCTCACGGACCACCAGTGGTCCGCGGACCACACTTTGAGAAGCACTGCTGTAGATAAATAAAAATAAAGAACTACGACAGATGTGTAATATATTTAATGCAGCCGAACCATTTATTACAATGCATTCATGTGATGACTTTCAAAGAGTAAAGCAAGCACTGCTGAATAAAGTATGATTTTATCTTTTACGAAACGTTTTGTTTCATATGGAATGCAGTTGGAGGTCAACCAATCACAGAGCTTGAGAACTAATCACAGGGTTTGTCAAACAGAGCACATGGTGTAGTCCTAAACGATAGCTGGGGATTCTGGGTAGTGTAGTGTCTTCTGCCATCCTTTACTCCGAAAAAATATTTGTTTCTCCGAATCAAAGGGGAAAAATACAAAAGCATTGCACACAATATAAACCAATCAATGTTGTGTAATTAACAAGGATAATCTGGTGTTTTTTAGTCGATGAGTAGTGCAGATATCACTGTAAAATCAATCGACAGTAAGGGGAATACTTACTTCCGGGTGTACAATTCTCCGTTATCCAATGGGAATGGTAGCTCACATTGCCTTTAAGGGAAGCCGACACAAACGAATGCCGTGCTTCCAGGAACGTCAAATCCCGCCGCAGATGGGAATACATTGCAATCAGTTGAAAGTTATTTGCGTCCCTTTATGAAGCTGAAGGAGCTTAGGAGAGTCACAACTGCACGCCATGGGACCCTGACCAAACGTTGCTCCTGGACGATTATGGAGTGAGAGTGTGTTGACCAAATATATGGTGTTCTTAGCTTCCATACCTCCTGTGTTTTATGAGCGACTTATCAACTCTTAGCAAACGGCATAAAACGATTAAACATGATAGTATATAAAACCATGCTTGCTCACAACAACACTTAAATCTGGCCTTGTACATGTGGTCAGCTAAGGCTGCCTACCGCCTCTCTGTACATCCTGACATCATCCATTTTCACTGCATTTTCTGTATAGTCAAGTTTTTGATCACAGGGTGTTTCTCTGGGTTTACAGTTTTGCATGTTAAACCTCTCCAGTATCTTGTTAACATATTTTTCCTGTGACATCTTTACACATCCATCCGACTGTTTGAAATCGATACCCAGAAAATGTTTTAGGCTGCCTAAATCTTTCATCTTAAATTTGGCAGAGAGCATCTCTTTCACTTCCTTCATTATTTTGTCATTGCTAGCTGCAATGATCAATCATCGACCCAGATGATTATTATCACCTTTCCACCTTCGGTCTCTTTGGCATAGACACAGCTCTGGGTTCTGTGCAAAATCGTCTTCAGTTAAACAATCGTGCAAAATCCTGTTCCAATTTCTACCGGATTGTTTTAGACCATAAAGAGATTTTTCTAGCTTACACACTAGACCTTCCCCTCTTTCTTCATAACCCTCTGGTTGTTCGATATAGATTTCATAATCTATAGGAGTGTGTAAGTACGCTGTTTTCATCCATCTGATGCAGTAGCAAGTCTCCTGTGCTGCTTTCTGTAACAACACTCTTACACTCGTCAAGCTGGCCGTGGGGGAAGGTCTCTCCAGTCAATCCCCATCCTCTGGCTCTAGCCTCTGGCCACACACCTTGCTTTGTGCTTGTCCCTCAATATCACTTTTGATAGAGGAAACCCATTTGCCCCCCACTGTCTTTTTGCCTTTTGGCAGATTTGTCAGGGTAAATGTGTTGTTGTCGTTTAATGATTGGATTTCGTCATCCATGGCTTTGACCCACTCTCTTGAGTCAGTTGACGTCACAGTTGACACTTAACTGTCTGTGGAATGCCACATACTGCTCTGTAGCAGTAGTCTAGGTAGTATGAATCCCATCACTATCACTGTCTTCAGTTACAAAGTCCTTTAAGTGACTTGGTTTCCTTCTGTCTCTAGTCGGGTATCTCCCACCCTCAGATTCATCATCTGTCCCACTTGGTTGTGTTTGGCTACTGTCGTCAGACATAGTTACTGGACTGTCACTTTGTGCACTAGTCTCTTTAGCATTCTCTGTGCTCTCATGTATCTCCTGTGTGACCCTGCTAGCCCGAGGCTGCCTCACACTGTCTTTGTCATCATTTGGGTCTGACCCAAATGTCTGTGTCTGTTTCTCCACAGTTACCTTGTTTACAAACTTGACTAGCCTGTGCTTTTGTACTTTCTCAGTATCTGGTGATAGACCAAATATGCGGGGCTGTTCTTGTCATAACCCACAAAACGCCCCTGATCACACCTGGAATCAAGTTTTCCTTTGTCCTGCTTGTATGTGTACCAGACCCAAACTTCTGCATTGTAGAGATGTTAGGCTTTTGATCTGTCAGCATCTGGTGAGGGGTTTGTCCTGTAGGCTGTTAAAGCATCGGTTACGTACTATGGCTGCTGTTGGGACTGCGGAGCTCCATAACTGTTTTGGTAGCTGACTTTCAGTTAGCATCCACCTACCCATCTCAAAAGGAGTACGCCAGCTTCGCTCAGCTGTACCGTTCTGGTGGGGTGAGTACGGGGCTGACGTCTCATGTCTTATCCTGTTTTTCCTTAACAACGTTTGGAAATCCCTGCATGTGAACTCTGTGCCGTTGTCTGACCTTATACACTTCACTTTCCCGTATGGGGATGTATCTGCTAGGAATTTTTCCGTTGCCTGTACCGTGTCACTTTTAGTTTTTAGAAAATATACAAATATTGCACCCGAGTAGTGTTATTTGTGTAATAATTCTCGCGTCCAGGAGAGAAGCTTAAAAAGGAGACTAAATGGAGTCTCTGAGATGGTTTCAAAGTGGTACTTTAATTCAAATAAAGGCGCGGTAATGTTACAAACAGAATATTGTCCGACAGAAAAACAGCTGTGTCTCTGGCTCTCTGCCAGGTGAAGAAAGAGAGCGAACCCCTACGTGATCGCTGTATTTATATCCTCTGCTGGCTCCTCCCTGCAGGCCGGCTCTCCAACGTTTTAGTGTCCGTTGTTACGCATATCAGAGGATACAGACATTGTACATTCAATATATATAAACACGCCTTTTCTCTTCCTTAACTCTTTCATAACTCTATATGTAATACATGTTAACGGCGTCAATAGCCACTTTAGTGATAATAATGGACGGTAGTCCCGGATGTTGTCATGAAGGATTTTCAGAATAAAAGCTTGGTATTGAGAACTTCCGGTTTTTTCCAGAATAAAATAGCATTTAAACTGACGGTATGTTTAAGCTACATTATGCTATTAAACATTGATTTTAATTTCTAACAGTCCCTCCTTACACACCTAAAAGGTGTGTATAATACTGAAATCATTGAGTTCTTCATCTGAACTCTGCATAGTACATAACTCATATCAAAAACATACAATCAAAATGGAATGGTTCGAATAGCCTCAACTTTACAAGAATACAAAAATACTTTGACTGTGTTCAAACATAAAAGTGTTCCCTTGTGCATAACTTCTAGTGTTAACATTCAATATGGTTCTTCAAAATAGCAGCAATGGCTTGGTATTAGAACATTTCTTCCTCCCTCCTTTCACAGAAACCGTTCTCATACCACGCTCAGTGTTAAGGCACTTGTTTTTACAAAGTGAAAAAGAAACGACCCATTTTAAAATAGTAATGATTCTAAAATGCCTGAACTCTATCATATAGAAACGTGAAAATAATAAAAATGAAACAAACTATCTTGGACCAGTGTAATGTAATAATAAAAATACACTATCTTGGAATAGTATAGAGTAATAATAAAAATAAAATACACTATCTTGGAATAGTATAGGTTAATTGAAATGGATTCACTCCATTTTAGCATTTTAGTTTGCTCACTTCTTCACATGATTTCATCATTTAAATAATCACATCGGCTGGACATTCATTGAACAATCTCATCATTTTCATCAACATCTGTATATGGGGGTTGATCGTCCTGTTCTACTAGCATTGGAAACTGTCCCCCCATGTGAAATTTACCCTCCCTCCTTTCATACCATTTAAGGTATGAAAACAATATGTCTCTAGAAGAGGCCGTCGTGATCAATCGGTACGTTAGGACATGAAAATGCAACATCTAGGCCTCTCCTGGGCCCCCCTATGTTATCCTTGTACACAGTGGAGCCTAAACTCCCCCTGGGACTGGTCTCTTAGCCCTACTGGCTTTGGGGTGTTTCGCCATGTTGATTAACTACAAAAAACATCACTGGCTGTGCTAGGTCCCAGCCCAATCCTGTGGCAAGACTGAGTACAAGGTTTTAGTTCCACGATACCACCAAACATCTACTCTGGGGTACGGCATTCTAGACTGTCATTTCTGGGAGAAGATTGTGGTCAGTTACAACAGTTGTAGAATTTCATCACTTAAAAGTTCCTACTTGGTGGCTTGGGTGGTCTGTTTTAATGCAGTGATAAAGTCCCTGAAATGGTGTGAAAACCGGTGGAATATCACTAACGCATTACACTAATTTATCTTCAATTCTGGTCTCCTTGAAGAACCATGCTAACTCCTTTTACAGTGTGTGGAAACTTGGGTGCCCGAGCATGTGATAATTAGTTCAATTCAGGAATGTTGACTTATGGCAGATATGTTTCTCCTTTAAATAACATCTCTAAATGTCAGGTCATCACTGATTAAATGGATGAGCATTAAGCGGTGGTGGCATTTGTCTTTTAAAAACTCATACTCTGGTGCTGTGCGTCCCTCTGAAGCTGCAAGTAAGATTTAAAACATCTGCAGGGTGGGTTGAGCGACCCCTTCTCCCTGAAAGATATTTGTTGTCAAAAATATGCACCATTAAAATGAGTGATCCAAGGCCCCGCATGTATTACTCCCAATTATACTAGTTTTTCAGAATTTAAATTTTCAATCGCTCTTTGCCTAGTGTCTTTTTTAAAACTCTACATCTTGGACGACAAACAAATGTTGTTTCCACCTTAACAGTTCTCCTACGGTAATAACCATGCTACAATGTAGAAACCAATACTCTAGATTGGAATACTTTCTTTGCTTGGTTCTAGCTCTACCTTTAACATTTTCCATTCAAATAAAGATTTGCCTGCTATCTATATTGTAACAAATTAAATCTTCCCCAAACTCTCATATGAATAAGAATCTCTAAAAGAATAATTTGTTATATAATGAAAAGATTGAATAATATGTTCTACCCTCAGTGTGTTTTTAGGATTATTTCTAATAAGTGTGTTTATGTGTAAACTCACTCACTCCCGTGTTCCTTCTCTCCCCCTCTGGTTGTCAAGCCACGACCCCCTCACGTTCTGCTGGCCCATGCCAACTCCTCTGGTTCTGTCCTCTCTCAGTCCATCCGCTTGGTGTTTCCGCCCGGTCTAACCCTTTTCAGTGGCCCAACTTTTGCATTTCATCTCCTCCTTTTCAGTCTCTACGCTGTTGCATGGAGGGCGTATTCCGCTCTCATGTCCCACACTCTGCTCTTGTGCCAAATCTCGTGGCTCAGGCTGGAACTTCATGTCCTGTCTGAGGGACCGATGAGAGTTTGCCTCTTTGTCAGCATGCTGGTTTGGTTCTGGATGCCTTAGGTGGAGATGGTTCTGGATGCCTCAGGTCGTTGTTGGTTCAGCTCGGGTTCTCTGTCTTTTCGATGGAGGAGGAGGAGTCTCCTGTGGTGAGGTCATTTGTCTGAAGATGGGGTCGTAGCGTTCTGACAGGCAGAGAGAGAGAGAGAGAGAGGAGAGAGAG
>CADEHL010001288.1:0-7500 GCA_902827135.1 Harpagifer antarcticus
TGCAGCGCTTTAGTTGAAGAGTTAAACAAATATTTGTCCAGCTGTTTTGATTCTCTCCTTATTAGCACCTCTAAGTACACGGGCGGGGTGGTGGCGAAGTCCATAGCGACTGGCTGGCAACTGGAAGGTCACCAGTTCAAGTCCCGGCAAGACCAAGTGCTACCGAGGTGTCCCTGAGCAAGGCACCGTGCCCCACACTGCTCCCCGGGCGCCGTTCACAATGGCAGCCACTGCTCCTAACACAGGAATGGGTCGAATGCAGAGAAACCATTATGGCCTTGCTATGGCTAGTTCTCGTTAGGCCTTGGTAGGCCCGGCTCACTTTATGCTGTGTTTCCATTACAGTTTAGTAGCTGGGGTAGTAACTATAGTAACGCAGTGTAGGCGGAGCCGTAACGTCATCTTCAATGCGAACCACAAAACCAACATCAGCCGTTAGCTGTTAGCACTCAGAGCTCTTAGCTCCTCATATCTGTTCAGAAACTAGACAGAAGTTAAACAAATACAAACCACAGACTGTCTGTGTCATGGAGAATACAGTCGCTGGTTTGTTATGTCTGTAGGTCGTTGTTGTGAGTGTGGACGGTCGGAGCATATATAACGTTAGCTTAGCCAAGCTCCATTTAGAAAACATGCATTCTAAAAGGTGTTTCGCTGCCGTCTGTCTGCAGACTTGTCAAAGCATTAATTCATGGTTCTTACTAACCGGTATCAGTATGTTGTTACTTCGGGATCATTTAGAAACGTGTATTACAATTAAATCACGGTCAAATATGTTCATCTTGTTGTAGTTGTAGCCCCCCTTGCCAGCGATTCTCTCTCTAGTTTAGTATACTCAGCCCGACTCAGCCCGGTTGTTGGCCCGGAAAGAACCTCGATTTTATGGGGCCAGAAAACGGTGAAATAGTACCCGCTAGCCGGAACGACCCCTAGTGGAAACGCAACCAAAAATGGACCGGGCACGGCACGCTTAAACCGCGCTTTGTAGTGGAAATGCGCCGTTAGTTCACTTAGCTAAGCTGGTATTTCATTATAATATAGGAAAAACAGTCTAATGCGCCCAATTACCTTATAGGTACAACCAGTGGCTGTATATCATGTTCATATAAGATATAAATATATTCACAAATTGAGAATGTGGTTTATATTGTATCACACCTTCGTGTCCAAATTGAATGAACACATAGGGTTTTTTTTCTAGTTTTTCGTACAAATCCTTACTTACTTTCACTATTGAGACATTTGTGATGTTTCAGTTGTACTTTTAGGCATTTGCTCAAAGAAAAGTTTACTCCTCATACTAAAAAAAGATGAAGAAGAGAAACCAAAGATGTTGGGCATTAATGGGTTTCTAAGTACAATTGATTACAACATGTCACTCGTTAGATGCTTTTATCCAAAGCGACTTACACACTAAAGTACCATTTTTCTCTGTTGTACTTTTACTAGTATTTTGCAGTGTGGTTTTAGTTCTTTTAACTTTAGTAAGGGATCATGATACTTCTTTCACATGATTTGGTTTAATATCCTGTAGTAGATACAGGCCACTTGTAGACATTTACTTTATCAGACCCTCATAAGATCAGGTGAGTCCTGAGGCCTGTACGAAGCTGGTTCTCTTCTTAACGGGCTAGATCTCCATGGTAACTTATGCTGAGCGGCTAGCCTGCTCCGGACCAGGTTAGGTTGCAGGCTGAGAGATCAACTCAGTGATAGCACCGCCTGCTGACCAATCAGAGCTCAGCGTGCGGAGTTTAAAGCGATCAAGTCATATTACAGGAGAAAGGAAATACAGAAAAGCTGCCGTTGCAGGAAAGACGGCCGGCAAAAATCACCGACTGTGTGAACGTGAACATGAATAGAATATCACCTCCATCTTCAGAGCAATCTGACTATTATAACATTAGCGTTAAGAAAGCTTACTTAAATATCTGCCACAACATAAGTAACCGGATCAGAGTAACGTTAGACCTACGTACAGTCCGCGGCACTGTGAGTGCAGACGTCGATGTGTCCCATTATCCTTCATATCACATCATAATGTATCATATATCTCCTTATCTGAGTCAGCTGAGCCGTATCTGGCCGTGCAGCACTCACAGTGTCACATACTGTATGCAGAAGTATTATTTTAAGCAACACATTAAGTTGATGAAACACTCGAGTCAAATGTAATGAAAGTCAGATCGTGTCTTAGACGGGGCAGTGATATCATAAACCTGTTAATGTACGCATTCAAACATTCAGGAAGTATGACGCGCTGCGCTGTCAGTACGCTTGTTCATGTTTGTGATTGGTCAAATGTTGCTAACCCCGCCCCTTCCATGTGAACGCGCACCTAACTAGATAGGGCAAAGCTGGCTTGAGTTAACGAGTTGATAGCCAGCGTCGTAGGACCGTTTAGCGAGAGCATGTTTGTTTTGGATTAGGCCAACCGGCTAACTCAAACATATCCAGGTTATGTTGAACCGGCTTCGTAGTACAGGCCTCAGGTGCAGCTGTTGTTGTTTCAGTGCGTCCATCACGTCTCTCGATGTTAAGCGACCTTGTGGCGTTATCAGGCACTCCTCAATACCTCTTACTGTCTGTCACAACACAGCAAGCAAATCAAAGTGTGTGTGTGTGTGTTCCACCAGCAGAGCTTCTTTGTTGTTTACACGGCCGTCTGATAACCTTGACGGGCAAAATGACAGCATTTAAAAGAAAGAATGTGAGGGACATTACAGAAGAGGGAAAGCAACGGATCGACAGAGACAGTGGAGGAGGAAAGATGGAGGCGTTGTCTTTATCTGATTCAATCATCAAAAACAGAAGGTTATGTGGGGTGTAAAAGTGGGGTAGAAGAAGTGTTGCCATGTAATAGCCATATGTGTGTGTGTATTGTGAGCCTCCTATGTGTATTTTGAATGTTCTAGACTCAGGGACTACTTAAATTCGATAAAATTGCTATTTATAACTATATAAATGAAGAATAGCATCTTGGCTAACTCTAGTGTGTTGTGTCTCGTCAAATGTGTTAGTTATGTCAGTGGTTATCAAACTTTTTCTGTCAGGCCCCCCCAACACAAATAGTTATAGTTATAGTATAGTTTTTTTGGGGTGCTGTGGGGTAGCTTGACGTTCCATAGAGGGTGCTCAGACATTTAGGGTTTCCCATTAATGTACCTGTCGCTACAGTGGAGTTTTCTACTGCAACACTCCCTACACAAATACACAGTGTGACAGTTACAATGAAGGCTCGAGGCATATACAGTGGGGCAAACAAGTATTTAGTCAGCCACCAATTGTGCAAGTTCTCCCACTTAAAGAGATGAGAGAGGCCTGTAATCTTCATCCTAGGTACACTTCAACTATGAGAGACAGAGAAAAAGAAATCCAGAAAATCACATTGTCTGATTTTTAAAGAATTTATTTGCAAATTATGGTGGAAAATAAGTATTTGATCAATAACAACAGTTCATCTCAATACTTTGTTATATACCCTTTGTTGGCAATGACAGAGGTCAAACGTTTTCTGTAAGGTTTTCACTGTTGCTGGTATGTTGGCCCATTCCTCCATGCAGATCTCCTCTAGAGCAGTGATGTTTTGGGGCTGTCGCTGGGCAACACGGACTTTCAACTCCCTCCAAAGATTTTCTATGGGGTTGAGATCTGGAGACTGGCTAGGCCACTCCAGGACCTTGAAATGCTTCTTACGAAGCCACTCCTTCGTTGCCCGGGCGGTGTGTTTGGGATCATTGTCATGCTGAAAGACCCAGCCACGTTTCATCTTCAATGCCCTTGCTGATGGAAGGAGGTTGTCACTCAAAATCTCACGATACATGAGTCTGAGTAGCCCGGATGATGCTGCATCGCAATATTTGACGTCAAATTTTTTTCACGTGAATTTTTGGGATCTGAATTTCAACATTCGAATTTTTTTTACTTGAATTTTTACATTTTTATTTCACATAGGTAAATTCAGAAACATGATTTTCAAAGTAATTATTTTCAATGCTATAAATTTGATGAACTGATGAACCCATTGATGAAACTGATGAACCCATTTTGGGTTCATCAGTTTGTGTCGAGGTCCTAACATAGTGTACTTACAGCAATGTTTATAAATGTACAGACTGTCCCTCGTACTGTCAGCTACTTCACATTTCTCTTAAGTAAAAGTACATTAATATCGGCAAAATGTACTTAAAGGTTTCAAAGTGAATGGCCCCCTTCAACTTTTTATTTTACGATAAAAGGTTATTTTATTCCAGTAGTAAACAAAATACCTTAAAAGCACCACTATAAAATTGTCCTTACATGTTCGGTTACATTTAAGGACAATTTTATAGTGGTGCTTTTAAGGTACTTTGTTTACTACTGGAATACAACAATGAAATAACAGGATTCAGTAACAGGAAGTGAGCAGTTAGTGTCCTTAGTTATAATCTGTAATCTATTCATCAGTTTGTCTGTAGCTAACACCAATATGATGATGCAAAACATTTAAAACACTTTTATGAAATTAAAATAACAGATTGTAGTAAACAACCTCTCCATCATTCATTTAATATACCCAATGGCATATATCTTATAAGCACTGTGACTCTTTTGTGCCAGCATTTCTCCAGACTTACGGTTCATGTATGATCTTGAACTTAGACTCATGATGGTAAATGTAAGAAGCCATTACTTTCATTTATGTGCACAGCAATTTCACAGTTTCCATGTCTGAAAGGGTCCAATCAGTCCTTCAGAGTTGAAGTGCAAAGTGCTATGAGTAACAACACACACACACACTCTGACACTCACAGACTCACATCTAATGGCTGTGAGTCGATCGTTCAAGTTACAGCACACACACACATACACACACCACTCTAACTTCACACATGTCAATCACATGTTGTAAAGGTTACAAGTTTACAAGTTTACGGGAAACATAACTTTGAGCACTGGAGATAATTCTATATCATTACAGCATTTGCACTTTGTGAACAGAAAGGAACCCAGCATCAGGGTTTCTATGTTTTCCTCTGCTTCACAAACCCTTTATCTTTGGGGAATATGGGATAATAATAGTGTCTGAGTAATTGTAGTAATAATGTCCTGACTTTCATTCTAATAACCATGTAATTTCGTACTTATTCAAGGAAGAATACCCCGATGTTTAGTTGGAAAATGTTCAAAAATAATACTAATAATTTGTACCATAGTAGCAATGCACAGAGTCTTCATTAACAGATAAAGAAAAGGAAATGCAGTTAAACATGACAGGACGATAACAGATACACAGTTTGATTCATACTCCCTGGATGGCATAACAATGTATAAATAAATAGATTTAGAGATGCTACTAAAGCCTTCAATTTCTAATAAGTGTTAGTGTATTTAAAGACGTTCATGTTGTTGTCTTGTCATTCCAGGAAACTTCTTGGAAATGATTTATATTGAAGTGATTGACGTGTAAAACAAGGCAGCGCTTGCAGTTCGATTGGTTTTCCCATGATCTCAAACATACAGAATGAAATTGTAAATATCTTTTTATTTACAATCAAGCCCTCATTATTTCTTAGCATGAGATGATGACTGTGGGGGAAACTTCTGAAGCAATGGGAGTCAGGACTCGGAGAGACACGAGGAGAGCTGGAGCTTTGATGGAGTCAGGACTCGGAGAGACGATGGAGAGCTGGAGCTTTGATGGAGTCAGGACTCAGAGAGACACGAGGA
Organism: Harpagifer antarcticus; assembly: GCA_902827135.1. NCBI lineage: Eukaryota > Metazoa > Chordata > Actinopteri > Perciformes > Harpagiferidae > Harpagifer > Harpagifer antarcticus. The sequence continues at coordinate 5,710 of CADEHL010001288.1, forward strand.
GAGCTGGAGCTTTGATGGAGTCAGGACTCAGAGAGACACGAGGAGAGCTGGAGCTTGATGGAGTCAGGACTCAGAGAGACACGAGGAGGAGCTGGAGCTCTGATGGAGTCAGGACTCAGAGAGACACGAGGAGAGCTGGAGCTCTGATGGAGTCAGGACTCAGAGAGACACGAGGGAGAGCTGAGACTTTGATGGAGTCAGGACTCAGAGAGACACGAAGGAGAGCTGGAGCTCTGATGGAGTCAGGACTCAGAGAGAACACGAGGAGAGCTGGAGCTTGATGGAGTCAGGACTCAGAGAGACACGAGGAGAGCTGGAGCTTTGATGGAGTCAGGACTCAGAGAGACACGAGGAGAGCTGGAGCTTTGATGGAGTCAGGACTCAGAGAGACACGAGGGAGCTGGAGCTCTGATGGAGTCAGGACTCAGAGAGACACGAGGAGAGCTGGAGCTTTGATGGAGTCAGGACTCAGAGAGACACGAGGAGAGCTGGAGCTTTGATGGATGGAAAGCTGATGGGTCAGGACTCAGAGCGACACGAGGAGAGCTGAGAGCTTTGATGGAGTCAGGACTCAGAGAGACACGAGGAGAGCTGGAGCTTTGATGGAGTCAGGACTCAGAGAGACACGAGGAGAGCTGGAGCTCTGATGGCAAACACTGACGGTTTATTTGGAGCTTCGGCCAGAGAATTCACAAGACATGTCACGGGCCACTATCTGAACAGACGGTTGAGATACCACAATCAATCCTGAAGAGCCCTCCTGTAGCTCCAGGTTTGAACTAGTTCAGACTGAGTGTAATGATCAACATTCTTCAATAGATAGACTAAACAGCTGAGGGCACTGAATCACAGTTGTTGTCGCTTATGGCTCGGGTGTCCCACAACAACAACTATCTCTGACCGAGAGGTGCCGGGTCACAAACTGGCAACATCAACAAAATGCTAGGGCAGCCCCTCCTTAAGGGAGATAGCGGCTGCTCAGCTGCGTCAGAGGGCGAAAGGTAAACAGAATTATTCCCTGACACTGACAAATACTTGATATGGGATTCAAAAATACAAAAGCTTTATTTTCATATGCATAACAGCAACATACGGACATACAAAAGTGAAATGCAGGAATAAGTGCATTTGTATTCTTACGTCTGCGAAACAACTTCCTGCCGATGAAACTGTAAATTAATTACGTCCAACCTTCATCATTTTTTGTAGCTATTATTTAGTGTTTCTACTACATTTAAATGCGAAGGGGAAGCCTCTCCTCAACACCTTGACTCCTGTGTTCAGAGCCCATTAAAGCCCATGCAGCAGTTTGTGTTCCTGACGTGAAGAAGCCTTTACAATATGCACGGCTTCCTTGAGCTGCGCTGTCAGCTGCAGAACAATGAGGATAACACTGATGGCCGTAATGATGGGCAGTAATAAAAACCATGATGGCAATCAGAGAGGCTGATTGAGAGGGGGGGTGGGGGGAGGAGAGAGGGGGGGGGGGCACTGGGAGGAGAGAGAGGGGTGATAAGAAAAATTGAGGGGGGGAGACTAGGCAATCAGAGAGAGGAGGAGAGGGTGGGGGAGGTTACTTTGTAGATTTAATTGCAGTGCAGTTGAGGCAATCGTGTGTGTGTGTGTGTGTGTGTGTGTGTGTGTGTGTGTGCCGTGTATGTGTCAGTCTAATATGTGTGTGTGTGTGTGTCTCCAATATGTGTGTGTGTGCCGTGTGTGTGTCAGTCTAATATGTGTGTGTGTCTCCAATATGTGTGAGTGTGTCCAATATGTGTGTGTGTCTCCAATATG
>CADEHL010001288.1:12500-45000 GCA_902827135.1 Harpagifer antarcticus
ACGTCTAACAAATAACATGTAATGTAGTTTACTGTTGATTTTCTCAAGTGGTAACCAAAGCTAGTTTTATGCTAGTTAAGCTTATTTACATATATGAAGTTTAAATTAAACATATTGACTTGCTCCAAGACTGAATATTTGTTGTCTACTACTGGCCTTTAACGTTAAATACTTGACCTGTGGACCTCTTCTCAGAGTCCACAGGTTCCCATTTTACATTTTAAAAGTAAGATTTCAACATCATCATCATCATAGACACATACGAAGAGGTAATCTTCAAAATGTCAAGCTGGAAACAAAGACACTTTGCAATGTCGTACTCAAACAATGACTCAATATCTGTAATAAATGCTCAGTAGAGTAGCGGCTGCATAGTCGTGGTAAGATCTCACACACAGGACTTTCTCTGTCTGTTCAAATTGAAAGGATGTTGAATTCTGTTATTTCTCAAAGTATTGTTTTCTTTCCGTAAAGGGATGGGCTGTTTCTGGGGAGTGGAGAGGATGTTCTGGAAACAGAAGGGGGTTTATTCCACCCAGGTGGGCTACGCAGGAGGGTACACAGCTAACCCCTCCTACACCGAGGTCTGCACAGGTAACTGCTGCACACACACACACACACACACACACACAACACACACACACACACCACACAACACACACACACACACACACACACACACACACACACACACACACACACACACACACACACACACACACACACACACACACACACACACACACACACACACACACACACACACACACACACACCCAGTGTACCGGGCAGTGTGTGTTGAGAGTCATAAGGCTGTGGAAAACAAGACACACACAGAATCATCTCCCTCAGGTCCTATTATAGCAGGGCATGGATAAGGCTGCTACTGAAGCCTGACCACTCTGTGCAGCGTGTGTGTGTGTGTGTGTGTGTGTGTGTGTGTGTGTGTGTGTGTGTGTGTGTGTGTGTGTGTGTGTGTGTGTGTGTGTGTGTGTGTGTGTGTGTGTGTGTGTGTGTGTGTGTGTGTGTGTGTGTGTGTGTGTGTGTGTGTGTGTGTGTGTGTGTGTGTGATTCCTCCAGCCAGCCAGTTCAGAGTGAATCCTTCATTAGACCTGCATTGCCACCTGTCTCTTTATGTCTTCCATACTTAGTTTCCTCCTGTTCACGTATTCCATATAAACTCAGTCAGAAGTAAACTATGTTTTTACTGCCTCAAATAAAAGGTTTTAGTTTAATTGTTCTCTATATTTTCCTTCCCTGCAGAGAACTGAAGCCGTTATCTAAGCTCTTTTCATAGTTTTCAAATCTATATCGAACAACATGATTATTACAGAAAATACAGACCAACTTGACCAATCAGAATCGAGTATTCAAAGATGCCCTGTAATAATGTAGGTTACACACTCAACCACCATATTTCTATATTCCTATAACTCTCTATCTGTATATAATGTGTAGACATTGTTGTACACTCGCCTCCTGATTAAGAGAAGGCCTTTATAAAGGATTCTAAAAACAGAAATGCAACAACTGGATTTTGAACCTGTGTGTTTTTCTATCAGCACCGTATCTTGGCAGAGTTTAGGAGATGCACTTGGCTCAATGAAAAGCTCCTCACACTTCAGGAGAGACAGAAAATATTCATTGTTGATTCAATATTTATCTCTGTAGGTTTGGAATGTGCTAATTAAATGTGCGTGTTTTTCCTTTTTGCATTAAAGTAATCGACCTGTGTTCATTAGATGAAACACAAACACTCACGCTCTTCAAACACCTCTAATTTGCAGTTCTCGTTTCAAAGCCACCTCCGTCTACAGTCACATTATGTTTATTATTACTCAGGGGGTCTGCGGGGTCTTAAACAGTATTACAAGTTGATAAGGCAAGGCAAGTTTGTTTATATAGCACCTTTCAACACAAGGCAATTCAAGGTGCTTTACAAACATGAAAGACAATCAGACAAAGGCATTTAAAAACAGTAAAAGATAATAAAAGAAACATTAAAAGAAAAAGTACATGATAAATCAATTTAGCGAAAATGAAGGCTATTAAACTGCATTTTCCAAGGTGTTACATTTAGTAGCTTGTTTTCAATAAGTATATAAATGGTCCAAAGAGGTTGTATTCTACAGTCTGCCTGAATGTAATCATGGCGTAGGTGTGTAGTGTGATTCTGTGTAGTTTATTGATGGCATCCCGTTGGATTTGACGTCATCTGAACAGGACATCGCACGCTCACTGCTTGATAGCGCGCGAATGGTAAATGGACTGTACTTATATAGCGCTTTATCCAGTCTTTACGACCCCTCAAAGCGCTTTACAGACTACATGTCATTCACCCATTCATACAGAGCAGTACCACTTGCTCTAGGAACTAACATTCACACACATCCACACACCGTTGGCCATCGGGAGCAACTCAGGGTTAAGTATCTTGCCAAAGGATAAATCGACATGTTGGCTGCACGGGCTGGGATCGAACCCACAACTTTCTGGTTGAAAGACGACCGCACTCCCTCGCAGCCACAGTCGCCCGCCCCCGCGAAGGTCCGTTTACGCCGGTTGCTAAGCAACATCGTTATGGGGAAATGCAAGTCTGCGTCCAAATGGTTGGAAGATAAGGAGGAAGGACAATCAATACTGTATATAGTCAATGTGAGGTAAAGTGTGTCGCCAAGGTAACCGGTTAGAACGATGAGGTCTTAAAATGTGTGGAAAGGGTCTTAAAAAAGGTCTTGAAAGGTTTTACATGTGACTTCAGGATTCCTGCAGATACCCTGTTACTGTTAATAGCTTAAAAATGATTGTGTTGGCGTTGGCTCACAGAACGGTTCAACACGCTAAACGGCCTCGTGTGCTTTTAAATCAACATTTTTGCAAGCATTGAATCATATATTCAATTCATCATCACGCCTTCCCGGAAGATCCACATTTGAACTTTGGAATATGTTCTGACCGTGCATGAGCCTATCATATGTTTTTATTGTATTAAATAACTATAAAAAAAATGCAGTAAAAAGTACGATATTTCCCTTTTGAAATGTGTAGTAAAATGTATATATTTAGCATGAAATGAAAATATAATAACATTGTAAAAATATGCGTTAGTAAACTTACAGTCGAGCACTGTATTATCATTTATGTGTGTGAGTGTAAATAATTGTCTTAACTCATTAAGTTATATATGTGACATAATGAGTATATGAGATCATTCTAGTGGACAACAACTCTCCACTCGGGTTCCAGCCATTACTTTATTTCCCGTCTTGTCCGAGATGAATTTATTCCTGGGAGATCGTCATGCAGAGGCATTCATTTAATATTGACCGTTGCTCTGTCTCTGTTCGCCAATATCTAGCGTAGGAATCCATAACTCCTGATATTAAAAAAGTAATAAAACAGAGAGAGAGACAGGAGAGGAGTGGAGGGGAAATGAGAGACAGGAAGAAGATGAGGAGCAGCGTAATGGGTCACACTCATTACCATCAGCTGCTGTCTGTAGGCTGTATGAGACTTACATATTACATAAAGGGGAAAAGCACACATGAATTATTTAAAAATCAAGTACACACCCAGGGGGAAACGTAGCAGCATTTTCCAAGAAGGTCTACAAATAAAAGTATTACTTACATTTTTTAATGAATCCAAAAATATTTAAAGGGGACCTATCATTCAAAATGCACTTTGTGATGTCTTCTCTACGTCAACATGTGTCCCCGGTGTGTCGGGGAACTCACGCAGCGTCAGAAAATAAACCCCTCTCTCTTTTCCTCCGTACCCACATCTCTAAAAACGGGGAACAACGGAGCTTATCCAGATTTGCGTCCGATATGACGTAACATCTGAAATGTGGACCCACGGCCCAATCAGAAAGCTGCTATCAGAAACAATGCCCGACTGTTTTGGACGTAATATGGTCGGTGTTTACATTAGCATCGCTAACACTCAGAGCTAACCTGTACTGGAGAGCATGTGTGTGAAGAAGCAGGAAGTAAAGAGGAACTCGCCTTGTGGTATAACCGGCAAGAGAGAAAGCCTTTGAGCTCCAGACTGTTTCAGATCCTTGATAATCCATGATATGGCGTTTCATCACGGCAGCATTTAGTTTAGACGGTAGCTGCCGGGTCCCGCATGAGCTCAGACCCCTCCTCTTTAAAGCTTTATACCCAAATCAGCACTTTAGAAACAGGAAGTGAAATAGAGGGATATGAGGCGTGGCTAGAATGATCTGTTTGGTATTTTCAGCAAAACACTTCATAGACATGTTTTTTATATATTTGTATATATCTGAGACCTATGCTGTTGCCTAGAAATAGCATGACAGGTGACCTTTAAGTAAAACACGGAAAAATAAATTCTTCCTGACCTTGGAATCAGTAGACTGGTTCCAACTCAAGCTGCACTTATTTTAGGAGCTTTTGTCCCTTTATTTAACCTTTGACAGTTTGAAGACAATTAAATAAACCTTGTCAAATGAGGAGGTGAGCATGAGAGGAAAAGAAGCACTATAAGTGGACCTTAAGTTTTGTCAACTGCAGGATAATACTGCTCATATTCTGCAGGCAAGACGGGTCACAGTGAGGTGGTGAGAGTCGTCTTCCACCCAGAGAAGATCAGCTTCTCCAACCTGCTCAAAGTGTTCTGGGAAAACCACAACCCGACTCAAGGTAGGAACTCAGACACTTATACGCTCATAACTAAACCTTGACAGAAGATTAGGAGATTTCATTGATAAACAGTTTGAAATGCGCCTGAAAGAAAGAAGACTTGGAAAAAACTGTATGCATTCTTTTTTGTCCCGTTCGTCCCCGTACTGTTTAGGACCTCATATCCAGCAATATTTTCTTCTGTAAACACCAATAAATATCCACAACAAGTCTTACTTCTTGGAGCACTTTGGATGAGCAGCTATAGCTTATAGTGTAAGAGTTAAAATCAAATGTAGAACGACAACATTTTGAATGGTAAATGTCTGCAAGCAAGCTGATAAGAATGATTGTCAGCACTGTCCTGTCGTTAGTGTCATACTGAGTCAGGCACAATGAGTTTACATGTATACAGTCAATACCCTCACGGTCCTAGCTAGTAAATTAAATAACTCACTAAATTAAAAAAACATACACATACATTCGTAGTTCCCCCCCTTTCTTCTTAATGTAGTGTCTTAAGTTCAGCTACGTAGGCTGTGACATTTTGACCCATAGGCTGCACATGATCAACAGACCTGTCGGTGCATAAGATCAAAAGTCAAGCCTTCATACGGATTTATACTCTGTAACACACATATGACACATGTTTGATATCTCTAGATCAATGAGAGTGGCTATAAACCTATAAGCTGACATTGAAATAATAAAAATAAACAGCATTCAGGTTACATCAAGATAGACAAGTCTTTGTTATGGAAAATGCTGTCAGCTGTTGTTTTCAGATGATGTTATTTTGCCTGAGATAAGATATGAGGAGGACAAAGGCACATCATGTCAGCTGAAACCCTGGAAATCTTGATTTGTGTGTGTGTGTGTGTGTGTGTGTGTGTGTGTGTGTGTGTGTGTGTGTGTGTGTGTGTGTGTGTGTGTGTGTGTGTGTGTGTGTGTGTGTGTGTGTGTGTGTGTGTGTGTGTGTGTGTGTGTGTGTGTGTGTGTGTGTGTGTGTGTGTGTGTGTGTGTGTGTGTGTGTGTGTGTGTGTGTGTGTGTGTGTGTGTGTGTGTGTGTGTGTGTGTGTGTGTGTGTGTGTGTGTGTGTGTGTGTGTGTGTGTGTGTGTGTAGGGATGAGACAGGGGAATGACGTAGGGACGCAGTACCGCTCAGCCATCTACGTGGAAACAAAGCAGCACCTGGAGGAAGCGTTGGCCTCCAAAGATCAATACCAGAAGGTACTCGCATCCATCCACCTATCAGCATTTATCAGAATAATGAAGAGGTTTTAAAGTGGAGTTGTGTGAGGCACATCCATAGTCTGTGTAGTGCTTACAGTAGATAGCAGTCAGCACATCCCCAGTTTGGAGAAACAGGCAGAAGTATCAGAAAGGATGCTAGGCTACGTACTGCTGTGGACGGGGCAGTAAAATGCATTCTTGCTACCTAAACAAAATCCATATCAGTTTAAGTGTAAGCGATAATAAGAATATTTCCATCCCTCTACATTGCGGTCAGACTTTCTGTCAGGTATCGGAGGCGGTCTCTCGGCTCTCTGCAAAGCTACGAGACTCCACAACAAATGTAACCTTGCAGAATATGGAGTTTCTCATCCTCTGCCTCGATAAGTTGGGTTTTCATTGTTTCTGTGTGGCGTTGGTGCTATAAAGCTGTTTCACCAAGTTACACAAAGAAACAAAGCTATGTGTGGCAGCGTTAGGCCAGCAACATCCATTGTCTGTGAGTTCAAATGACTGTTTACCGTTATTTCAGGTGACTTTAATATGTTATGCTCATGTCCACAGCCTCACAGTGATTTACTTCCAGCTGACACACTGCCTGTTTCCATTCACTGACTATGGATAATAACCGCATTCAACCCCGCTTCAAAGCATCCTAAGCATCCTGTCTTTTCTCACCCTCCATTCTTTTCTCTATATATTCTTCCCAAGCACTACCTTGTTTTTTTTGTATTGGACTCCATTTCCCAGCTGCCCCGTCTGCTGCCTGTACGCATGTAACATTTGTCATATACTGTACGTCCATATGCCTTGGAAGCCAACACCACACACACACACACACACACACACACACACACACACACACACACACACACACACACACACACACACACACACACACACACCCTCTGTTGAACTCTCTCCTGCTGAGACTTCTGCATCCACTATCCCACCAACAGGGCTTGTTGCCATGGAAACTGACAAGGAGGAGGAGGTTACTCTATTCTTTTCTACGCTGGTCTGGTCTTCATTCGAGTCCTTTTCTTTCTCCTGTTCCTGCCCCTTTCTTTTGTCTAAAAACCTTGTTTCTTCTGTCAGGATTTGTGTCTTAAAGTCTCTCTTAGTTTCTCCTTCACTGCTGAAGTTTCAAGCTTTTGAATTTGATGTGTAACGAGAAAGCACTATTGTAGTTTTCTGTAGACAAGTTGCATAATTTGGAGATTGTAAGGATGCTTTCAGTTTTAATAAGATAAGATTAGCCTTTGCAGACCAGATATAACACACTACAGGAAAGGGAACATCCCAAAAAGCACAATAAGATCTCTTTAAAAATAGATCGTACAGAGAATATGTCACACTTCCCTGATGTATCAAGATGTTATCATGACATGTAGTATTTGGGAGTCAGGACTCAGAGAGACACGAGGAGAGCTGGAGCTTTGATGGAGTCAGGACTCAGAGAGACACGAGGAGAGCTGGAGCTTTGATGGAGTCAGGACTCAGAGACACGAGGAGAGCTGGAGCTTTGATGGAGTCAGGACTCAGAGAGACACGAGGAGAGCTGGAGCTTTGATGGAGTCAGGACTCAGAGAGACACAAGGAGAGCTGGAGCTTTGATGGAGTCAGGACTCAGAGAGACACGAGGAGAGCTGGAGCTTTGATGGAGTCAGGACTCAGAGAGACACGAGGAGAGCTGGAGCTTTGATGGAGTCAGGACTCAGAGAGACACGAGGAGAGCTGGAGCTTTGATGGAGTCAGGACTCAGAGACACGAGGAGAGCTGGAGCTTTGATGGAGTCAGGACTCAGAGAGACACGAGGAGAGCTGGAGCTTTGATGGAGTCAGGACTCAGAGAGACACGAGGAGAGCTGGAGCTTTGATGGAGTCAGGACTCAGAGAGACACGAGGAGAGCTGGAGCTTTGATGTCAAACACTGACGGTTTATTTGGAGCTTCGGCCGGAGAATTCACAAGACATGTCACGGGCCACGGTTTGACCACACGGTAGAGATGCCACAATCAATTCTGAAGAGCCCTCCTGTAGCTCCAGGTTTGAACTAGTTTCAGAGTGTAATGATCAACATTCTTCCATAGAGAGACTAAACAGCTGAGGACACTGAATCACATGTTGTCTCTTATGGCTCGGGGTCATCTCCACCCCGAGAAGGAAGTGTTCCAGGTGTCCCACAACAACAACTATCTCTGACCGAGAGGTGCCCGGTCACAAACTGGCAACATCAACAACTTGCTAGGGCAGCCCCTCCTTATTTAACGCTAATGTTCTTTAATGGTTCATTCGGACGTGACGGCACATTCACAGAAAAGAAAAGAGACCGGGCCCACTCAGTGGACATCAACATGGAGCTGACGAGAGGAAGTGTGCTTTTGTTCCCTCTTGAGTTGTGATGAAATGTGGTGTTGTTGGCGAACTCGGAAGAGTGTATCATTGGGAAACAAAAATGCAGAACTAAGGTATCTTTCAAAATCTAAACGGTAATGTGCTGTGAAATTCTCTGAACACGCTCATGCTCCCAAGAGGATTGACCTTCACTATGGCAGACAGGATTTTGCTAATGAACGTCTTGATTTTCTTTGTTTTATGCTGTGAGTTTCTTTAGTCCTCAGAGGATGAATCCCAGTAGTTGAGGTGACCTTTCAGCAGATGACGTCACAGTAAATCACGGTCTTCAAGACGGGGTCTTCAACACGGGGTCTTCAACACGGGGTCTTCAACACGGGGTCTTCAACACGGGGTCTTCACACGGGGTCTTCAAGAGTTCCTTTTCAGAGTTTTTTATATGATGCTTTTAGACTTGCATTTAAGATTAGAGATTGGATGGTATCAGAAAGAAATTGGGTTTACAGTATAGGGAGTTTTTGGATTAGTCAAAGGCTTTGCTCAACACAAGGATACGGTTAGTTTTATTCATCGTGAGCTTTGTACAACTAAAAACAGTCCAATTTAGGAATAGGAACAATGCAAGGTGAGACACTTTGCTTTATGTATCAACATTTCTACTTTGAGACAAGAGGCGCTTTCACACCAAGTACTTTGCTGTACTTAGCGCCCAGCACTTAGTGCCCCATGGAACTAAAGAGCAGATCGCGTTCACACCGGAATAAGTCCCTGGGGAGGATTAGGCAAATTAAGCCGCTGACGTCACTTATTCTTCTTCTGCTTTGGGTTTACTGGCAGGCCGCAAACCACTTCACGGCGTATACTGCCGCCCAAAGTCCCCGGCCGGAAGTCCCCGGAGTTGGGGACTGGCTTCAGTAGAAGCTGCTGGGACTCCCAGCAGCTTCTACTGAAGCCTTCCGAGTAAATCGCCAGAACGACGACACCTCCTCATCTCCACCGCTCCCATGTTTTCTTTTGTGTTGCCATAAGTTAGTCTCTCTGCATTGGTGCTAATGCTAATAATGCTAATGCCAGCAAATACAATGGCGGCTTCACAAAACTTTTATGGGGCGTGGTTTGCAATTCGCCCAGCCAATCAGAAATTGGAACTTTTTTTCTCCCATGAAAGTCCCACCTCTCTAGCAGGGACTAAAAAGGGGGGAAAAGTTCTCTGAACTCATTTCTCTTTTTAGTGTGAACGCAAAATCCCAGGAACTATCGGAACTAAACGGGAAAAGTACTCCGGTGTGAACGCGCCTAAAGCCTCTTACACACCAAACTGACACCAAAGAACACGTCGGGACGTGTCGCCTCACGTCTCCTGCGTCTTGGCCATCTATCGACATCTATCGACGCCGAAAATCGGCTCGGTAGATGTATAACATATGCTGAGCTCAGTCCTGCTCCTCAGAGGATGTACCTATTATGACCGGCTATTGCCAACCCAGTGAGTTATATTGTGTCACTCTGAGGTGAATATTACTGAGATAAAGACTAAAAGATAGGTTTTTCTTTTTTGTACGTTCGGTGTAATAAGTACATTTCAGTTTTTAGTGTAGATCTTAAGACATTTATTCTTGTGAATAAAATGTCTGTCTACCTTTTTGAATAAGGATCACATTTACTACAACATTGTCCATTATCGTTTGTGATTAATGCAGAGAGACAAACAGTAGCTGTGTGTGTGTGTGTGTGTGTGTGTGTGTGTGTGTGTGTGTGTGTGTCCTGTAATCATAGCTGTAGAAAGCCAGATCAATAGATATATTCCCTTCATCTAACCACCACATCTCCCTATCAATCTTTCTAGGTTTTGTTTCCTATTTTTCTCTCAGCAGATTGTCTCCCCCACCCTCTCCCATCTGTGTGTGCGTGCATGGGTGTGTGAGAGTGTGTGTGTTTTTCTGTATGTGTGTGTGAGAGCAGTTGGCCTACAGCAAACACACTCCATGCCAAACCATCTGGGCCTTAAATCTGTCCTCCACAAAAAACGCTTCAGTTGCAAAACGAACGTGTACACACACACACACACACACACACACACACACACACACACACACACACACACACACACACACGCTGACTGTAAGGGTTTGTTTTGATATTGTCCTGTATCTGATGTTTTACACAAAGCTTTGTGCCAAGAAACAAGAGGACATGTCAATAATTCAGTGCTGTTTTTCTCTCTGTCGAGTGAAGCAGCTTTCGTCCTCCGTACATTTATTTTGCAGAGCCGGCTTTAAAATATTAACGACTCTGTGCTCCCCAAAAACCTTGGGTGGAGTCCTTGTCTTTCTAGGTGGCTGTCTTTCTTTTGGTCCCTGGAGCCACAATAGCTTCTGCTTTTAACTCCAGCTACACCTCATCCTCTCTCCTCCAAGCAGCTGGACATGTGAAATGCATCACAGCACACGCCTCCCAGACACTTGCTGCATTTTTTAATATCCTCCCTCTTGATCCTCAGAGTCAAATAACGCCTTTTTCTTTTGCCACATTTGACTCAAGCAAAGATGGAAAACTGCCAGCAGCCGTGAAAAGAGAGTCTGGATCCTTTGGTGTCAGGGTTTTGACGATGTTCTCTGCACTGCCTGGCTTGATTGTATTGTTCACACAGAGTGATTGGGGAATTTAGAGTGTGTGTGTGTGTGTGTGTGTGTGTGTGTGTGTGTGTGTGTGGTGTGTGTGTGTGTGTGTGTGTGTGTGTGTGTGTGTGTGTGTGTGTGTGTGTGTGTGTGGTGTGTGTGTGTGTGTGTGTGTGTGTGTGGTGTGTGTGTGTGTGGTGTGTGTGTGTGTGTGTGTGTGTGTGTGTGTGTGTGTGTGTGTGTGTGTGTGTGGTGTGTGTGTGGTGTGTGTGTGTGTGTGTGTGTGTATAAAGTACAACAGCACTGCAGAAAATTACCTTTCAGGCGGCTGGCGGTTGTCTGCAGCATGAAAGGAGCCTCCCTTTTCTTTTCTCGCCTCCTACCCATCATTAGGGTGTGCACTGCGTCTAAAATGGCAGGTGGAAGTGGGAAACTGTGTGTGTGTGTGCTTTATGAAATACTGTGTGCTCGCTCTGTGGGTGCTAAAGCAGTGTGTACTCATTGTTCTGGCATCTCGCTCCCTCTTGATGCACCTCTCCGGCTACATTTCCTTTTCATGATGGTTCATTCATCTTCTTCTAAACACAAAACAGATGCTTTTCCTTTCCTTTCTTTCTCCCCTCCTCCTTGTCTATGAAATCCCTCTCCTGTGCTCCTAACATGCCAGCTTCACCTCCTTGCCTTCCTCTCTCCGTCTCCTGGGTGCTTATCAGTATTGCTCACGTTTTCCCTGCTTTACCAGAGCAGTCAAGGTATTTGCATTTCAAATGAGAAATCTACTTCTCTGACATGCAAATGACTGGATGTGAATTATGCATCTATAGCAGGCTGCTCACACAGCAGCAGGACCTGCCCAAACAAACGCACTCAAACACGGGCAGGGGGGATGTTGGAGAATGCCAATAGACGAGCATTATACAAAATGCAGCCATTTTCTGTTTCACAGGTAGTGCTGGATTGATGACAGGGCCCACATCTTCTAGCCTAAAGCTGCCTGTACGCAACATTTTGAGCCAAGAATAATCCAACACATTCATTTTTGTATCAAATGCTCCCCTCTGTAGGCTTGAACGGTGGTTTCTTTTAAAGAGGATAACAGCTGCAGCAAACTGGACTCACAGCACTTATATTGGATTAAAGTGGAGACCCAGAAAAGAACGGGTCAAACCTGTAAGACCTAAAGTTACGGGGAAAAGCCTTAATATCCCAAATAAATAGAAAATACTGAATATTTAATGATTTATTTTTACATTTAAACCTTTTGCACCAATCCCAAAAGAAATATTTGTGCACAATAATGTGTTCTTGCAGGCAATTAATGTCTGCACCTTTTGGTATAACTGTATTTATGTGCCATGGTTTAGTTCTGTAATTATCAATCAATGTTTATTTATACAGCCCAATATCACAAATGTGTCTCAGTGGACTTCACAGTTTGTACAGAATATCAGTATGACAATACGACACCCTCTGTCCTTAGACCCTCTGTCCTTAGACCCTCTGTCCGTAGACCCTCTGTCCTTAGACCCTCTATCCTTAGACCCTCTGTCCTCAGACCCTCTGTCCTTAGACCCTCTATCCTTAGACCCTCTGTCCTCAGACCCTCTATCCTTAGACCCTCACATCGTACAAGGAAACACTTCCAGAGAAACCCACAGTTTAAAGGGAACATGGGAGAAACCTCAGGGAGAGCAACAGAGGAGGGATCCCTCTCCCAGGACGGACAGACGTGCAATAGATGCCGTGTGTAAATCGAAGAGATAATACATTTTACAGCATATAGACCGAATGTTAGGAAATGCATGTGTCTATAGTATAATTATGCATTTGTTCTTATACTTTATTTGACCTCATCTGTTTAGAAGGTTCCATACACAGTACATACATGTGCGTACTTTATATAAAAGTTCCCCGTGTGAATCACAAAGTGCAGCTGCGACAGAGGGAGTCCCTTTCTGACTCACTGATAGTACCTCCACCCCTCAGGTGTCAGTACAGGAAGTGATTCATCCACCAGCAGGCAGCGAACACTGTCCATTAAAAGCTAGCGTTGGACCTTTTTCTCTCTTTTTGTGACTTTTCTTAAAAACTTTTTGAACAACTTCCGAGTGCTGACGTCAGTAAAGTCGAAATGGATTTCAAACAATTACCACTCACTAACTATTAGAGGCACCAATGTGTGAAATTACCCAGCACCACTTTAAGTCTGATTGTTTCTTTGGACTAAAAATAAAACGGAGAGTGTTTTAGTGTTTCCCCCAGGAGTTGAATCCTCTCAAAGTGAGAGTGCATTCAAAACAAGCCATTTAACATTAAGCCTGCAAAATAATGCAGTCAACCTTCAAACATTGCAATCTGCATTTACGCTGCTTTCCTTTCCTGTGTCTCTCTCTTTTGAACTGAGTGTTTAGATTTGCACTATCATTGGCCGCCTTTAGCCATAAGTCATACGTCATTCAACTCAAATGTCAAACTCCTGGTCATACATGTATACTAGAGACACAATAATGGACAGCTGTAACAGAAAAAGTAGATCCTGTACAGAAAAGGCTCCACGAATGGCATTACAGGAGATTTGAGTAATAAGACTACGTTAATTAAAAATATATTTTAAGATTGAGAGAATATAAAGAAAGCAACTACTAATATAACAACAAAGTCATCGTTTAATTAAAAATAATATAATATTTCAGGAAAAACTTTATTAAGAATATAAAACTAGATTTAAAGGTCACCTATTATGCAAAATCCTCTTCTTCATGTCTCTTCTACATCAACATGTGTCCCCTCTTCTTCATGTCTCTTCTACATTAACATGTGTCCCCTCTTCTTCATGTCTCTTCTACATCAACATGTGTCCCCTCTTCTTCATGTCTCTTCTACATTAACATGTGTCCCCTCTTCTCCATGTCTCTTCTACATCAACATGTGTCCCTCTTCTTCATGTCTCTTCTACATCAACATGTGTCCCCTCTTCTTCATGTCTCTTCTACATCAACATGTGTCCCCTCTTCTTCATGTCTCTTCTACATCAACATGTGTCCCCTCTTCTTCATGTCTCTTCTACATCAACATGTGTCCCCCAACATGTGTCCCCTCTTCTTCATGTCTCTTCTACATCAACATGTGTCCCCTCTTCTTCATGTCTCTTCTGCATCAACATGTGTCCCCTCTTCTCCATGTCTCTTCTACATCAACATGTGTCCCCTCTTCTTCATGTCTCTTCTACATCAACATGTGCCCCCTCTTCCCCATGTCTCTTCTACATCAACATGTGTCCCCTCTTCTTCATGTCTCTTCTACATCAACATGTGTCCCCTCTTCTTCAAGTCTCTTCTACATCAACATGTGTCCCCTCTTCTTCATGTCTTTTCTACATCAACATGTGTCCCCTCTTCTTCATGTCTCTTCGACATCAACATGTGTCCCGTCTTCTTCATGTCTCTTCCACATCAACATGTGTCCCCACTTCTTCATGTCTCTTCTACATCAACATGTGTCCCCTCTTCTTCATGTCTCTTCTACATCAACATGTGTCCCCTCTTCTCCATGTCTCTTCTACATCAACATGTGTCCCCTCTTCTTCATGTCTCTTCTAAATCAACATGTAATAATAATAATAATAATAAGACATTTATTTTGGGGGGCGCCTTTCATAACACTCAAGGACACCTTACAGGGCATAGGGGCAATATAGGGAATCATTAAAACAGTGGATTTAGGTGCAGGGCAGTGGTGGGTTTGGAGGAAATGTAGACCTGTGTGTCGTCGGCGTAGCAGTGAAAATTAACCTCATGGTCACGGAGGATTTTGCCCAGGGGGAAGAGATATATGATGAATAGGAGTGGACCCAGTACTGACCCCTGGGGGACACCCAGTGAAATAGCACTTTCTTGTGACTTGTGATTACCGAGTTGTACAAACTGTTGTCTGTCAGTGAGGTATGATGAGAACCAGGAGAGTGCAACACCAGTGATACCAATGCCAGCCAGGCGGTCCTGGAATAGTGGGTGAGAGATGGTATCGAATGCAGCGCTGAGGTCAAGGAGGATGAGGATGGTGAGAAGTCCGGAGTCAGCTGCACGGGGGAGATTGTTGGTGATTTTAACCAGGGCTGTTTCAGTACTGTATTTTTGGCAGAAACCAGATTGGAAGGGATCATGGAGGTTGTTTGTGTCAAGATGGGACTGAAGCTGTGCGGCAACCACCCTCTCAAGGGTCTTGGAAATGAAGGGTAGGTTGGAGATGGGCCTGTAGTGGTTTAGATCGGCTGGGTCAGTACCGGGTTTTTTGAGGATGGGAGTGATTGCAGCCAGTTTGAGGGAGGTGGGTACAATTCCAGAGGTGAGGGAGGAGTTAATTATGTCAGTGATCATGGGTGATATGCCTGGTAGGCAAGCCTTGACCAGGGTGGTGGGAAGAGGATCAAGCTGACAGGTGGTGGTTTTAGCTTTACGGATGAGCTCTGAGATGGTGTATTCCGATGCTGGGGTGAAGATGGAGAGGGAGCTGATGTGTCCCCTCTTCTTCATGTCTCTTCTACATCAACATGTGTCCCCTCTTCTTCATGTCTCTTCTACATCAACATGTGTCCCCTCTTCTTCATGTCTCTTCTACATCAACATGTGTCCCCTCTTCTTCA
The DNA here is from genome assembly GCA_902827135.1 of Harpagifer antarcticus. Taxonomy (NCBI): domain Eukaryota; kingdom Metazoa; phylum Chordata; class Actinopteri; order Perciformes; family Harpagiferidae; genus Harpagifer; species Harpagifer antarcticus. Next base: position 27,997 of record CADEHL010001288.1, read on the forward strand.
AGTCTCTTCTACATCAACATGTGTCCCCTCTTCTTCATGTCTTTTCTACATCAACATGTGTCCCGTCTTCTTCATGTGTCTTCTACATCAACATGTGTCCCCTCTTCTTCATGTCTCTTCTACATCAACATGTGTCCCCTCTTCTTCATGTCTCTTCTACATCAACATGTGTCCCCTCTTCTTCATGTCTCTTCTACATCAACATGTGTCCCCTCTTCTTCATGTGTCTTCTACATCAACATGTGTCCCCTCTTCTTCATGTGTCTTCTACATCAACATGTGTCCCCTCTTCTTCATGTCTCTTCTACATCAACATGTGTCCCCTCTGTGGACAGAGTCTCTGAAAGTTACAGGAACAAAGATTCTCTCTCTTTTTGAACCATTTCCATAAAAACCTGTCTGAAAATGAGCTGATCGGATTTTGGCCACTTTGTGATGTCATAACGATGTGTTGGCTTGTGTAACCATTAGCCAATCAGCAACCAAGGTAACCCCCCCCCCCCCCCCCCCCCACCTGATCACCTGAATCTCCTCCTAGAGCACCATTGAGTTCTTTGTAACCAAATCTCTCTCAGAGGGGCGTGGGGAGGGGCTCCTTATTTTCATCTAAAGTAACAAACAGAGAATCAGCACTTTTTTAAGCAGGGCGTAAACAGAGGGGATTATGGGTAATGCTGCCATGATCTGTTTGCTGTTTCAGCCAATCAGAGACAGGTTCTGGATATATCTGAGACCTGTGATATATTGATGAAATACAGTATAATAGGGGACCTTTAAATTGTAATCTCGAAAAAAAAAGTCATAATATTACTCTTAAGTCTTAGGCATTCATTTTAATTTTTTTTAAATCGTAAATTACAGAAATGAATTCATAATTTTGAGAAAAAAATGTCACAAAATATCTTAATAAATGGAAAATATTTGGAAATACAACAGAAAATAAAGTTGTATGCTTGAAATCTGAGAATCATTTCTTACTAGTATGAGGATAAAGTAATAATTGAATGAGAGTAAAATTATATAGTATTTCAGTAAGACTTTAAAGTTGCAAGAACAAGCTAATTTAAAGTCACACTAAAATAAAAAAATACGTTGTGACAAGCTCTGTCAGCGAGGGTTCATTGTAATATTTTCACACCACATTCTCACCAATTAAAGGTGAGATAACTTCACATCTCATTTTGAACAGCTCCCATACGATTATTGCAATATACAAACAATGTCTGTTAGTTAGCAAAAGCTGCTCCATAATTACATTTTTTTTTAACATATAATTGTTAATTACTGTGATTGTGATTATGTGATTGTACTGCAGCTCAAAACCAAATGAAGCATCCAGATATTAAATATGTAACCTGAACGCTCGGTCAGTAAATAAAGCATTCACATAAAATAATACAACATAAACACGGAGCGACTCGATCCTCACTCGAACCTCACTCGTTGCTGATTTCTAAAAGTGTACACAATGTTTGAATGACTGAAAGATTCTAACATTATTTAGGGTGACCAGCAGGATGATTACCATACATCTGGGGTACTTGTAGTTCAGAGGATGTCGGGTATCTGTCGGAGGAATATCGGCAGCTTTGCAGATAAAAGGCTGAACCGAATGAAGCTCCTCCACCACCCATGGTATTATCAAGCTGTGTTGTAAACTTTCTAAAAAGCAGCAACACCCCTCCAACAGGACATTTTATGAGTGTGTGTGTGTGTGTCTTTTCATGTTTCTCTTTGTCTTTTAATTCACCAACACGCCATCTGGTTGAGTTATTTTTATCACAAGGAGGAGAAGGTGTCATTGCCAACTGATTGTACTGTGAATATGTGTATTCTCTGCATAAACACAGACACATTTCTTCCTGTGTTTTAATGAGATGACAATTAGTATATTGCAGTATGAAGCCTAATAAGATGTGTTCAGTTGCAAGTCTAGGGTTGTTTTAAAAAACAACTTAAATGCAGAAAAACAGCAGGTACATGAAAAAATATGATACAAGTGCTCAACAATGGATATTTGCATTGTCTTCACTTAAAGGGGACCTATCATGCAAAATGCACTTTTGTACGTCTTTTATACCTGAATATGTGTCCCCGGTGTGTCAGGGAACTCACCAAGTATTAGAAAACACAACCCTCTCTATTTTCCCCCGTACCCAAATCTCTAAAAACGGGGCTGATTATTATTTGAATTTTTCTGACGTCAGAAAAGGGGTGCCCCGTCTATATGGGCAACTCTCCCCCTTATCAGGGGAATGAGAGCCCGCTCGAAAGCGCTGGAGACGCTGTAGTACCTATGCCAGGCCTGTAGGTGGCGCTGTAGTCTGCCACAAAAGCAGAATCAGCCCTTGCAAAAACAGGGCTGGAAAGAGCAAATAGAGCGAAATGAGGCGTGGCTAAAATGCAGGATCTGTTTGGTATTTTGAAAAGAAAACTTCACAGACATGTTTTATATTGGTATGGCTCTATAATATATGTTTAAAATATAGCATGATAGGTCCACTTTAAAATCCTCACATCATGGCAGTTTGAATAGAAAAACACAACTTTTTTTTTTTTTTTCAACATTGTAGAGATGAACTAAAACACAGTTTCCCATCTTATACTATGGCCCATTCCCAAACCGCCCCCTATACACCTCCGTTTGCGCGGATGGTCCGCCATATAGCTTGCTGCTGTGTTTACTCCCTCCATCTGACAGGAGGGAGCCTCGTTGAGCTGCGAGTGTGGCTACAGACGGAGTTCACTCCATCACGGAGGGGTAGGGTCGAGGGAGTGGTTTGGGATTGGGCCTATGTATTTGTTGTACTATCTAATAATCTATTTTCTTCTCTGATTCCCACAGAGATCCCCAAAGTCATCTTCCATTGTTTCTGCTACAAAAACTCCATTTGTTTTATCCAGTTTATGTCCTTTTAAATTCATTTATCTTATGTCTATGTCGCTGTTTCTTTCAGGTACTAACAGAGGAAGGTTTTGGTGAAATAACGACAGAAATAGCCCAGGAAAAAACATTCTACTACGCAGAGGATTACCACCAGCAGTACCTGAGCAAAAACCCAGATGGATACTGTGGGCTGGGCGGGACTGGAGTCTCCTGTCCAATAGGAATCAAGAGCAAGGTCTAGATAGCCAATCACAGCCATGAACCATCTCCTTCAGTAAGGCTGCAACCAGGAAATGATCTTCAGTTTTCTTTTTACAGAATCAAATAGGCAATGAGTTTTAAACATATACACATTTGATTTTTACAATCATTAAGAAACAAGGATAATGTATAAGACCATACGAACCCTATGCTTCATCTTTCTGGCAATAAGCAGTGATTTTCTGCAGCTGTATCTCAGTTTGCTGAAAGAATAACACTCTTTGCAATGCAGATTTCTGCCTGATGTAACCTAGCGACATACACTGCAGTGGAGACGCTGATTAAGGCTGTCAGTCTCCTCAGCTCGTTGCTATGAGTAAACATCCCAGTGCCTGAAGATGATGCATACAGCGTGCATTGTAGCATGGTTCCTTTGTAAAGGCTTTACACAAAAATACTCAACGCAATTCTGTCTATTAGATAAATGATAGTGTTTGTAATCTAATGAAACAAAATGAAAGAAGTGGTGAACATCTTACACAATCTTCACACTGAATGCATTGATCAAACTAATGTGTTTCAGAGTCCAAACAACTTTCCTGCTCAGATTGCTTTATTAATGATGATTATTGTATGTTGAACTTAAAACTAATGCAGGTTACTTGTTACATAAACCAGATTAAAAGCTTATGAAATCCGGAAACATGTCGGAGTGCTGTTCAAATCTATACTGTGAATTTATTATTTTGATGGAAGGTGAGGAAATAACGCAATAATTGATCTTCAGGAATATGTTACTGATCACTTAATATGGTATGAAGTGACCTTTGACTGTTATTTTTGCACATTTCCCTTACTGAATTTTCAGGACAAAGTGAACATTTAATTAAAAACATATTCAGATATCAGTGTTTGCTTTTTTTGTGGTGTGTTTGCGTTTTGGGCGCAGGATTTAGTTTGACCTTCTGCCGCTGATTTTTGCCTAAAGTATTATTCCGGTCCGTGACTCATCTGTCATCGCTGTTGACCTGCATGTGGGTTTTTTCTGCATAGTATGTGTGTGTTAATGGTACACACACACACACACACACACAGACACACACACACACACGCCAGCAGCAGGAGAGCGTGTTTGGTGCCAGGCCCTCCAAAGCTTGGCATCACCATGAAGAGAAGGAAAAGATGGGTCTTTTTGGAAATGGCAGAGCGCCATCTTGGATCTCTGCTGCTTTGGATGGCCTCCATGATGCAGACTGCAGCACAGGGACCTCACCAGCTAAATATCACCACTGATTTGGGAGATTCTGAGCAAATATTCAATATATTTAACAATGACCTGTTTGGTTTTGAGTAAATTGATTCAAGAGAAGTGAAATCCACCTCATATTTGACCAGATAATGATCTAGGGGCCAAACGTATATGTGCTTTTTTCTCTTACGCACCACAATGAATGTGCATCAGCCTTTCAAAGTTCAGTAAAATGCCCCAGAATGTAGACCACAAAATACTTCCCATGTCATGGCCTTTTCTACTGATCATATTTCCATCGTTGAGGTCTACTAGAATAGATTTACATTGTTCAATGTTCCAAACTCACATTGATTTCTCACAGCATCTCTGTATAGTCTGTGTATTCACTCTATGTCCTAAACGGCTTGTTGGAGCTCCTGTCCCCCCCTCCCTGTGAGCCCAGTGTGCTCTGATTGGTCAGGACGTTGCGAGGCTCGCTGCACAGTGAGCTGGCTTACTGGTGTGGTTTCCGGGTCTGCGATACAGCGAGAACAAGCAAAACTCATCCTAAGCACACAAACACTCACAGCCGAATTAAAAACAATAAGTGTGGCTTGATATTGAGAAAGAAAAAGGTTTATAACGCTGTGAGAACGGGTCTGCGGAGAGCATTCCTCCGCCATCCCAACTCGTCTATTACCAGCGTTCAGGGAGCTCTATGCAAGTCAATGTGGACTCACTGGCCGTTTCTCAATCGCAAGTAAAACTGCTGCAGAGCAACTATTTCAAGTATACTACGTCATCGAGAGGCGCCGAAGGACTGTTTGAATGCCCAGCATTCTGCGCCACTCTATGACGTAGTATAGTCTACTTGAAATAGTTGCTCTGCAGCATGTGTACTCACGTTTGAGAAACGGCTCCTGTTAGTTAGTCAAGGGATCCTGGTGTGTGAGGTGCTCCGCGGATTGGTCCATTTGGGCCAATCCGGTCATTTGTTGTTGATCTGGGTGTTCACACGTCACAGAACCCAGGAATCAAACAATGGAAAATGAGAAATCTCCAACGAGGCGTTCAGGGGCAGCACAGACAGGTATTTTCTGTGTTAGAGTTTTACTCTCTACAGGGTGTACTTTGAGGGTTTGTGACTCTGCAGACCGTTTACATGCAGAAAAAGCTACATAACACAAGGGGACGGGTGATAACCAGACAAGCATGACATGGGCCCTTTAAACTAACAGAAGTGTTTTCCTGATTTTTTTTTATAACAAAAAACCTCTTTCAGTAATCTATCAGGGCCCTCATGGATCCTTTTTATAATACACATGTACACTTTGCAGTACATCCGTGTTATCTCAGCAGGATGACACCAGCTGGACTGGATCCCATTTTAAATAAAAGGGAAATATTGGATTACTATGCTATAGTCAGTGTGACCCACCCTGGTAACAACACCATATGATTATACTGCCATCATGTGGTATGTTTAAGGTATTAGCACATGCTAAACCAGCACAGGATTTAAGGTTTTCTGAAGTGACAGAAAGCTAAGAAATCATAGAAATATACACTTTGAATTGTAAACCACTAATGCCCTTTCCTTCTGGCATATTTCTTGGTGAAAATAGGAAAGTGAAAAGGTTGCTGGGGACCCACATTGCTCACACAAATAAACCTTAATGGTAAAACAGGAAATACAGAACGATTGTTTTCTAGCACAGAAAATCTATAAAAACTCCCAACTAATAAAGGTAGAGACGAATGATCATAATCTAAGTGTCTACTTGTAAATACGTGTATTTCTGGTCCCCTTTATTAGCGCAAAGGAGCATACAAAAACGTGACAAATTAGACAAATAAAGCTGTAACAAAAAACGCAGACGTTTGAATTTCTGTGACGTTGGCAAACATTCTAAGATGCAAAAAAGGAGGAAGAGAAGAGTCAATAACTCAACCAATACAATTATTTTGAAGGGTCTTACCGGAAGGTCGACCCTTGTGAAGTGTGGCGCAGTGGGTTGTGCGTTGGTGTTTGGATCAGGGGGTCACAGGTTCAAACCCCACTGCAGTCAGCATGTCGTTGTGTCCTTGGGCAAGACACTTCACCCCAAATGGCTCCTGTGGGGATTGCCCACAGTATTGAGTATGTAAGTCGCTTTGGATAAAAAGCACCTAACAAGTGACAAGAGTTAGCCCCCTAACCTGTTGGGAGGTTCAAAAATAAAATGTTGTGCCCTCATTTCACTTTAAGGGATTAACACTACAGTAGGTTGAATTCAAACTATATTTTCATGGAGTTTTTTTATCACAATAAAATAGGTTGTAACACGCATTTTAAAAGGTTTTTCGCCTGCCGTCTTGTCTGCAGGCTTGTTAAAGCATTAATTCAAGGTTTTTACTAACCAGGTTGGGACTCAAAGCCAGAAACCAGTGAAGCTGTAAATTGCTCTCCATTAACTTTAGTATATAATATTTCAACATTGATTGATGCATAAGGAAGGAAGCATCAGTGTAACTTCTAGATGTAAACCCACATGTCAGTTGTGGGCCAATCACATACAGGTATTTCGGTGTGACTGCAGCTTTAATTCTCATCAGTTAATGAGTAATTGCTTCCAGCTGTCCTCTCCATGTGATTAGTCTGCACTGGGAAGTATTTGACATTGAGAGTTTGAACCTTCTGCATCTTATTTATATTCAGTATGGTTTAGATTTCCTAAATTATCACTTGTTCTACTGGTAGTATTGGGTACATACAGGGGTCCCTCAGGGCTATGTTCTTGGTCCCCTCCTCTTCTCCTTGTACACAAACTCGCTCGGATCGGTCATTAGCCCGCATGGTTTTTCATACCACTGCTACGCTGACGACACCCAATTAATTCTGTCCTTTCCCCGCTCAGAGACCCAGGTCGTTGCACGCATCTCTGCTTGTCTAGCGGACATCTCTCAGTGGATGTCTGCTCACCACCTCAAGCTCAACCTTGACAAGACTGAACTGCTTTTCCTTCCGGGAAAAGATTGTCCCACTCTTGACCTAACATCAACATCGGCACCTCTGTTGTTTCCCCGACTCAGACTGCAAGGAATCTGTCCTTCACTGCAAACATCGCTGCTACAACCCGCTGCTGCAGATACACACTTTACAACATCAGGAGGATACGTCCCCAGCTGACCCAGAAAGCGACGCAGCTTCTGGTCCAGGCTCTCGTCATCTCACGCCTAGACTACTGCAACTCCCTCCTGGCTGGTCTAGCTGCATGTGCCATCCGACCTCTGCAGCTCATCCAGAATGCAGCGGCTCGTCTGGTCTTCAACCTTCCTAAATGTTCCCACACCACTCCGCTCCTCCGCTCCCTTCACTGTCTTCCAGTAACTGCTAGAATCCACTTCAAAACACTAGCGTACCATGCTGCGAATGGATCTGGCCCTTCCTACATCCAGGACATGGTTAAACTGTACACCCCAGCGCGTGCACTCCGCTCTGCATCAGCCAAACAGCTCGCTGCACCCTCGCTGCGAAGGGGACCCAAGTTTCCATCAGCAGAAACACGTGGGTTTGCTATCCTGGCTCCAAAATGGTGGAATGAGCTCCCCATTGACATCAGGACAGCAGAAAGCTTGCACACCTTCCGGCGCAGACTGAAAACTCATTTCTTTCGACTCCACTTCGAGCGATAGAATTACTAACAAGGCACTTATTTACTAATAAAGGACTGGCTTATCTATAGCCAGCTGAGTAGCACTTGAAATGTTTTTGCTCTATGAAACCTGATGTACTTTATGATTCTGTTTTCTTCTAGTTTGTATCTTGTTGGTCGAATGCACTTATTGTAAGTCGCTTTGGATAAAAGCAATGTAATGTAATGTAGTATTGTGTTTGCTTACTTTGCTTTCCTGTTCTGTTCTGATAAAAGAGCACCATGGTGACGGCAGCTCGGCCAGCCTCTGTGGCACTGCTGTCACTTTTTGGTTTTGCAGACGCCATTCGAACTTTGAGAGATGGACCAATGATCGATGCTGAAGGAAGGGAATATAAAACTGCTGCATTAGGGTTTGACACAGAAAGTCAAATCAGTGAACCACAATTCAATGAGGGATCCACTATCAGTGTACAATGCACAGAAGTGTCCATAATCATTGCGGTAAAGGCTGACTTCTTTAAAAATGGACGCCTTTTGTCTCCATGGGATTTTGTTTTGGGAGAAGTCAAGCATTCACAGAGTCTTCTACACCGGAGACCTCCTACACTTCGAGGCCTCTTACAGCGGTCCTGATGCGGGACACAGATGCCTGTTTATCGACGGCTGTGTCTCCTGACCCGAGATCAGCCCCCAGATACTACTTTATCGAAAACCATGTGTAAGAGAAGCTCAGAATACAGTATGATACTGACAATTGGCTCTTAAATTGCATTCAAATTTAATTTGTTTCGTCAGGTGCTTCAATGATGCCAAAGAGGAAGGATCAAATGCACTTTTCAATCCCAGAACAAGATCTTCTTCTCTTCAGCTGCAGCTCGATGCCTTCCTGTTTCCCCAGGACACAAGGAACTCAGTGAGCCACTTCTATAACCTGAATGATTTTGTCATGTTTGGAAATGCTTCGAGGTTGTATAATGACATTTCTTTGGTCTCTCTTATATTAGATTTGTATCACTTGCCAGCTGAAAGCGACCTCTGAAATGCAGAAGAGCAGCCTCGTCAACAAGGCCTGCAATTATATAAATTCAAGGTGCTTTTATTACTTATTTTGTGAATTGTTGCTCTTTACTTTACTGTAATATTGCAAAAGGTTTGTCAGTGTATCATTTACAAAGGCTCATGTTAAAAATTCTCTATAAGCTAAAACTGGTTCAAATGTTTGCTATTAATATGTCTTGCTGCTTAAGTAATCAAGTTACTTAATTAAGGAAACATATATTTTCAATGAGGTCTAACGTTTACTGTAAATATAAGGATAAATACTTTCTAAAATGAATTTTCCATGCTGTCTCTGTACAGCCAGATCAATGTAACAGTGATGCTTACCTCAGCATTTGGACTGAAACAGTACACGTGTGAGAGGAATGTGCTAAATGTAAGCTTTAAGAATATTTTAGAATGTTGACTCGGCCCATGGAGTATACTGTATGTATACAAATAAATGGCTATTATTTCAAATGTAAATTCCCTCAATTCAAAGCGAAAGGAAAACAATTATTAATTCTGTATACTAATCATCAGATGGATAAATGTCGATGGCAGTGATGATGTGTGTCGATGTTGCGACGATACATGCTCCAGCAACTTTCTCACCAGTCATATAAACCTCGGAAGTCTGATCCCTGAAGGTAAACTGTAAATCCTGCAGTTTTGTAACTTTCATAGTCTGTGATCTGTTTGTGAAAACTGAACCAACTAAATATTATTTGACTCTCACTTTCATTTTTATTCATGTTTCAGATTTAGTGGCACGTGAAACTGTAACTCTGGGCCCTTTGATGGTTTTGCCCTGCAAGTAGGCGAAGAAATGCTACGTTCACACCGGACGCGATGTGAATATTCGCTTCGCTCTAAACGCTCCTATCGCATCGAGTTTCACCGCGGCTGCCAGCTGTGTTTACTCGCATCATTCAAACAAGACGTGCTGGCTCGGGAGCTACAACTACAACAAAATGAACATATTTTACCGTGATTAAATTGTAATACACGTTTTCTAAATGATGCCGACGTAACAACATACTGATACCGGTTAGTAAAAACCATGAATTAATGCTTGACAAGTCTGCAGACAGACGGCAGAGAAACACCTTTTAGAATGCGTGTTTTCTGAATGGAGATTGGGTCGACCAGGCTAAGCTATGTTGTATATGCTCACTCCACACTCACAACAACGGCCTACAGACATAAATAAACCAGCGACTGTATTCACCATGACACAGGCAGTCTGTGGTTTGTTCTCGTTTAACTTTTGTACAGTTTCTGAACAGATATGAGGAGCTGTGATCTCTGTGTGCTAACTGCCAATCAATCAATGTTTATTTATATAGCCCAATATCACAAATGTTACATTTGTCTCAGTGGTCTTCACAGTGTGGCTCTAAACAAAGCCACACAACTGGTCTGATGAAACATCCCTGTAAATAAAAACAGGTTACACTGTATGAACATCACATGTTGACGTCAGCTGTCAGGATATCAGTGTTTGAAAGAGGAAAATAAAATGTGAATTTCTCTTACCTTCAAAAAGCTGAATGAAAATAAGAATGCATGCCAAGCTCGTCTTCGTGGCCTTTTCAGTTATGAACTCACTATTAAATACTAAAGCTGACTCACATTGTACTCGTCCTATTTCTTTCAGTCTTTGTGAGGTTTTGTGGACAGCCTCACTTTATGTATTGCTCTTCACCTCTTGAGCAGGAAGGGGAAATCAAAGTAAGAACAGCCGTTGAAACTTTGCAGTTGGTTTTGCACACACTGATGTTTAACTGAATTTCTGAACTGAATCAGACTCATCCACTGGATTAACACCACTAATGTATACAACTACTCAAACAAACCCTTCTCAATATAAACATTGCTCCCCACGAAGTACTTTATATATAACGCTTTTTTATAGTATCATAGTAAGTTTTCTTATAGCGATCCTGTTGTGATAGTATCAAGTGAGAAAAGAAGAAATGATAATATCACTTTCATGATGTATCACCGGATATGTCTGGTGTCTGCAAGATGAGTGTGAAAGTGCAGGTCAGGAGTCATCAGCAGCAAAGGGGTGGATATATATTATAAGTTAGTGTCCTGTAAACATGTACGCCGGCACAGTCCGATTCAGAAGCTCTCATAAATAATAGTAATAATATATTTTGAGCGCACCAAAAAAAGTGCTATTCACATACAAAACAATACAATGTGTCCAAATATAAAGGACATAGGAAAGAGTGAAAGAGGTTAGGTCAATAACCCTTGATAAGAATGGGTTCGCCTGATATGTCAGTGGTTAGAGCTGGCAGCCCATATTCAGCCACCGCTGCCTAGTAAACCAGTTTGAATCCTGAACCAGCCGAACACTTCTGGCATGTCCTCCCCTCTGTCTCCCCTTTCAACTCTAACATCTCCAATAACGGCCCTCTGGACCGAAACAAACTAAAAAGTAAAATAACATAAAATATGTAGGCAACAGTACAGGGTGAACATCTGAAATGGATCATTAAGAATATAGTTTTGAACTTTATATTTCGTAAGTCAATTGATTTGAAGTATTTGGAGGCATTTTCAATACTTTCTTTGTTTGAACTGCATGGATTGATTTGTATATGTCTTGTGTTTCAAACATATAGATCAAATTGTATTTATGTAGCTCAAAATCACAAGTTGTATTTGATTCAGTCTGTACAGATCAACAAAACATGAATGATAGTTTAAAAACATAATAAAATGACTCCATGGACCACCATAATAATGTGATAGTGTATACACATGAAGGATCCAGGGGGATGTCAAAATGCTTCCTGCATGGTTTTCATGAACTGCAACACTAACATGTTATTTAAAATCCAAAGTAACAAGCAATGAAGCAAATATCTGCACATTTTAAACATGTGAAAACGCCCTTCACCTCTCAATCGGACTCATGTTTTGAGTTCAGGGTGCAGCCAATTAAGCTGATGGGTGTCTGATTGGACGCAGGTGTGCTGCTCTGATGAGGATAATGATTGGCTAGAGTTTAAAAAGCTCCACCGCTCACACCGAACCATAGGCCTACTGTGAGTCAGTCAGGAAGACAGAGAGCAGCCGACCAGTTTCACTTATGGAGGCCTTTCATTTTCAGGTTATCCTCCTTGTAGGACTCTGTGTTAGCGCCTCTTTTGCTTTCCAGCCCACACAAGATGCTTCGTCTCAGAGCCTTGCAAACACAGGCAGGTCAGAACTCGGGCAGCAGCAGCAGAAGTCTCCGGCTGAGGAACCACAGCAGGTGAATACTGTCAGAGTGACCTGCCATCCAGACTCTTTGGAGATTGTTATCAAAGCCGATATGTTTGCGGTTGGAGCTCCTGTTGATGGTGACGAGCTACGCCTTGGAGTAGAGACCAACAACCAGTACTGCAGAGCTACAGCGTCTTCAGCAGAAGAGTACAGTATCAGTGTTGGACTTGTGGAGTGCGGCACCAGACACTGGGTAACTTTAAATATATTTCATTTCAAATCTGATTCATTATAGCTTCTAGTTTCAAACACGTCTACTCCACAGGTAACTGAGGACTCGCTGATCTACACAAACCTCCTCATATACTCTCCTGAGGCTTCTCCATATGGTGTTGTTCGAATGGACGAGGCTGTAATTCCAATTGAGTGTCATTACGAAAGGTCTTTGTTTTTAAAGCTCACATTGTAAAAATCTCTGAATGTCTGTTTTTTTGTTTAAATGCATGTTTTCTGTTTCTTAGGAAGTACAGTTTGTCCAGTTCTTCACTCATGCCTACCTGGATCCCCTTCATGTCGACCCAGGCTGCAGTGGAAATGTTGCAGTTTAACTTGAGAATCATGACAAGTGGGTTTTGATCATTTCTCATGTTATGCGTTGTCATGTCTCTATTTGCACTTAGTACCTTTTTCTGTCCGTGTGCAGGTGACTGGCAGCACAAAAGAGGCTCTAATGTGTTTCATATCGGTGAGCCCATCCGCATCGAGGCCTCGGTTAGAATTGGGCATCACGTTGGGCTCCGAGTGTTTGTGAGCAGCTGCGTGGCTACACTGAGCCCTGACATGCACTCCAGCCCCAGGCACGCCTTCATTGAAAATGGGTAAGGCTGCAAATTGCTAAATGGCACAAAGTAAAGTCTTTTTCTGACCCTAGAGGGAGCTGTTTAATGTGTAAGGCTCTTAAAGTGGTTTAATTCAGACGCGAGCAATGCTGACTCGAGTGACGGGTTAAAAAAAGATCAGTCCTTTAGTGTCGTCTTCAAGTTAGCCATTAGCTAAGGCTAGCTGCGGTTTGCTTTTAATCTTTGGTATTCTAGTTCCTTTCTGTGCCACTATTGGCAAATGCACAGGTCAGATGTGTGCAGTTCTGACTCTAAAGAACTACTTCCAGAACTTGCCTATATGACTAGAAATGTTAGTGGTGGAGTTGCATTGTGGGTAATGTAGACTCTGGTTATAGTAGTCAGAGTGCTAATTTAGTGTACTTTGTTTGTCCTCATCACAGGTGCTTTGTTGACTCTCAGCTTCCAGGCTCAAGGTCTCAATTCTTAGCCAGGACACAGGATGCCAAGCTCCACATGTCCATTGATGCCTTCAGATTTTATAATGAGGACAGAGGGGAGGTGAGGCTCTATTACATTCTTAAACATGATTGTGTGTGTGCGTGTTTCCCAACACCTGCTTTTCTCATAGCTCTTCATCACATGTCACCTGAATGCTGTGCCAATAACTAAAGCAGATGCACCAAACAAGGCGTGCACCTTTGTGAATGGAAGGTCAGTGAGATCCAGTCTCTCAAATTACACACAAAAAAGAAAGTATTGGTGCTGAATGTTTTTTAATTTATCAGATGGAGGTCCGCTGATGGTAATGACTACTTATGTGGGCAATGCAAAAGACCAATTGAAGTTGAGCAAACTCCCAGTAAGCCCAGCAACCCGAGCAAGTTTAGGCCTCGAGGGTTTGTGAAGCCAGAAGAGCGTGAACCCCTCTGGAGGAGCGGACTGAAGACCAGTACAGGCATGTAGAGACTTGTATGATTTGATATTGGCTGCAGATGTCGTGATAATGATCAATGTTGACATGTTTTGGCATAGGTTTTAGACATGATGATGGCTGGTTGGCTGGGTAACTGAATTAACATGCATTGTGCTGGTTTTTGTTAGTGTGGGAACATCAGGCCAGAGTGGGTCCCATGATGGTCTTGTCAGCCAAGCAGAAAAGCCGGCCCATACCTACAGAGGAGCTTTCTTCCATTGCTTCCAGCCAGTGGAGGAGTGGAATAAACAGAGTTGGTAAGTCAATACCAGTATTCAATTATTCTTTGTTCATTTGAAGCCTTTAACAATCTCTAAATTGAGATTAAAATGGCCCATAATTAAATCTTAATGTTGAATTGTTTTTCTGTCAAAGATCAGAGGAAAGGACTGTTTCCTGATCATCGACCCAAAACCAGGTGGACGTTCTGACTTTAGCTTCTGCGCAGAATAAAGACGAAGACAAAAATGGAACCGGCAAAAGGTTAAATGGCACTCTGGAATGCACCTTTACATTAACACATTTCTTCTGCGATTACAGATGATGATGCTGAGGAAGTTCCTGAACTTCTAGGAAAACCTCTCCTGAGGCCCACCTGCAGTCGAAGGCAGCGGTGCTGAACAGTACCCACACAGCGGCGCTCGATGAAGTCCTCCAAACTGCTGTGGTTAATGTGGCTGTGCCCCCACTGTCCAACACCACTGCAACATAATCTGACCTTTCTGAAACAATGGACCAAAAGAGATAATAAATTATTCAAATTTTAATTTGTTTGCTTTTTTAATGTTGCAATACACAAGGAAAACTGATTACCTGCTCACAGTTAAACACAATTAAATGCAAACAAAATTGTTTCCTAATTAGCCAAAGTATTCCACTGTTACGGCTCACCCCCTACTCCATGGTAGTGGCTTGTGGGGAGACCCGCAACATAAAAGAAAACACACAACGTCCAGTACTTAACAGCGATCATTTATTTAAATGTACAGCCGTTACTCACACAGGCCAACCGGCAAATGAACAAGGTCTGGAGGACTGGCCAAAAGAAACAAAGGAGGGAACCCGAGCCAGCCACACCACGGGCCGTAGGACCCAGAGCTTCCCATAGGCGACCGATCCTTCTCCTCCAGTCTCTCCTTATAACCCGGCTGAGAGGAATTTAGCAACACCTGGGCACATGCGGAGCCAGAGGCAGACCAGGCGCAGCAGGGAGACAAAAGACAATACGGAGGGGAGCACGTAACACACGGTAAATATTTATGGGGGGACCCAAAATTGCAATTTGACATCCATGTCTTTTCTTGTGCTTGTCTGCTGCTAAAAATGGTACTACAACATGGCATTTATTTTCTGGGGTGTCATTTGCTTTAGTTGTAACGGCTGTATGAAGGTGATGTGTTGGAGGTCAGCCAGTTTATATTTGAACTTCCGTTGCTGCAACAAAGCCTTTGTACCAGGGTTTCCGCTAGGATTTTTTTCTCGCCGGTCAAATGTCCGGACCAGAATTGATTTTAACGGACACATTTGAAACTTACCGGTCATGTTTCAATAATAAGAATTGTGTAGCAGAGTTTCCGTTGGCAGGTAATTACCGGACTAGGACCGGATATGCTGATGTTTAAAACTCAGTTAATGGGGCTCGTTTTTATATTGCTTCAGTTTATAATCGTAACAGATCGAAAAATTCAGATTCATTTTTCAACAAATGATTCCACAACATCATTACATTCAAATAAACTACTTGTAGTAGATAAAGTACATTATTCAAAAGTTTACATTAACTTTGAATGATAACACAGGAGAAACGGATCCTCTCTTTTCCTCTCTCCCTCCCTCTCTCTCCTGACAGCCCGTCAGTTTCTCATGCAGCTCGCTAAACAGTGGGCGGGGCTTCAGGTCAGACTCAGCAGCTGATCTGATCTCTCTCTCACGTCCGGTTACACTTCACTCGCGTTTATGTCCATATCGATCAGACCCAGCTCTCCTGATCGGCCTATAGAGAGCACAGATCAAGCAATTAAGAGTGAATATTGGCCGATAATGATCGGCGGCCAATCGATCGGAGCATCGGACATTTTGACCGGCAGGTTTTGAATTTACCGGTTTTTATTCAATTTTACCAGCTAAAAACCGGTAATTACCGGCTAATGGAAACCCTGCTTTGTACATGAGTAGCCTCTTTTAAAAGGGGAGTTACCATGGGGTCCTGGCAATATAATGACCTGCACATTAAGATATAAACACCATGGTCTCATAACTTTGTGTCCAGGCCCATTGGGTTTTCTGACGGGAGACTGAATTATAATCGAGTACCCAGACCTCTACTGGGGTATCAATATGTTTTAGAGGTACAATTTGATGGTTTACAATATAGGGGAGAGAGCGCTTTAGAGAGCTCTCACCTGAAAGACTGAGAGGCTCTGATAACCTCAGCTCAGTGAGCTAAAGGCACACCTTTGTTATAATTGTAAAAAATAAGAGAATATATTTTTCATCCATTCTCTTATAGTATAAAATACTATGACGGTAAAAATAAAAATATCCATAAATAAAAAGAGAATCTGCATCCAGTTCTGTTTCATATGGGTGTTGAAAGATGTATCCATAGATCTCTTCATGTTGCTCTCAAAGTGCACCAGATTGATGCTTTTAACTTCAATATTAAAGAAAAAAATCTTCCCAGAGGAGCATGCCCCCGGACCCCCCAAGGCAAGGCAAGTTTATTTATATAGCACTTTTCAACACAAGGCAAATCAAAGTGCTTTACAAAAAATGAAAGACATTAAGAAAATGGCATTTAAAATCAGTCATTAAAAAGAAAAGCTAATAAAATAAACATAAGAAGAAATACATGGATAAAAGTTACAGTGCAGTCTAAGATATGAATAGTTCAATTAAAAGCAGAGACAAAAAGAAAAGTCTTCAGCCTGGATTTAAAAGTAGTCAGAGTTGCAGCGGACCTGCAGGTT